>BQKN01065883.1:910077-952558 GCA_022839385.1 Asparagus kiusianus | reverse complement strand
AGAGGGGGGGGGGGGGGGTGATTAGGGTCTTATGCTAATCTAATCCGATTTTATACCAATTAAAATTAATTAATAAATTATTCTTGCAAGATAGATATACAATATGTTATAAGAAAGAATAATCAATCTGAACAAATAAATATATCCTAGCAATGAGATATACTATAAAATATATGTAAGGATATATAAACTAACACAAGGGTAAAATAAACAATCTGCAAATGTGATAGGGCAATTGACAATGGCGACAAGAATGTAATGAACACTAAGCACAAATGAAACGCCAAAGCAAAATCAAACACAAGCAAATGATCATGAAATTCGGACCTTTCGTCCTACGTCTCTGCTCCCCACTCCCGGGGAAAAATCTACTATCACAACCGGGTTTTCTACGCTCACCCGAATAACATTTACACCTCACAATTTCATTCACGGAGTTTGGTCCCCACGACCTACGTTTCCGCTCCTCACCTCGAGGATATCTCCGCTCCACACTCGGTTTTCTAGCTAACTGAAAACTTTACAATCTCCTAATATAACAAATGATTTGTTCTCTACAATGGATGAGAACTCAATGTAAGCTTACACTCAAAGTTACAACACTCACCAACCCAAATATACTATGTATGTATACAATAAGCTCAATGTGGGTGTGTGTAAACATGAGTGAAATTAAATCAACTCAACTCAAATATGAATACTAGCTTAATAGAATAATAATCAAACAATATAAATGTAAAGCTAGATTGAGTTTAGAAAACTTCTCCAATAAATGACAAGAGTGAGAGAGAGATGATTTGAAGCTCAAACACCAAGTGATGATCTCTTCTAGCTCTTGAGAAATTAATTTCACAAAATTAAACTCTTAATTTCTTAAAAGCTTTTAAAACAAACTTAAACCAAACATAAACTCTTGTTTAAAACTTTCTTAAACTTGTTTAAAATACTCTCATTATTAGTTAAAATAGTTATGGCAAAGGGGTATATATAGGCTTGAAGAAAACAACTCAAAAAACTTCAAAAACCCATTAAAAAACAAAAAAGTAGATGTTACTGTTACTGTGCAATGGGCGACTGCTACAGTAACATCGGTCGACCATACTGTAGAGTGGTCGACCGCACTGTTCACAGACAGTTTTTGTTTTTGACAGATTCTGGAATTTTGCGTACTAGCTTTGTAAAATCAATTAAAAATAGTAAATCAATTCTAAAAATCATGAAATTTTGAGAGAATGTTCTAGACATGTAGATACAAATGTTAAAAAAATATTTTATGAAATATAACTTTCCAGTTGAGAGAAATAATTATTTGAACATAGATATACAGTTTTTGAAAAAACTACTGAAAACATGTTTATGTAAATTCAATTGAAAATAACAAAACAAATCCAAAATTAGTAAAACTTGGAAAAATGTTTGTATATATGATCATAAACATGTAAACGAAGAAAGTTTTCAAATCACATTTCCCAATTATGAAAACGCATCTGTTTTGCAAAAACATACACGAACATGTGCACGAACATGAGCTAATTTAAAACTTGATTTTGTAAATTCAAATAAACATAACAAATTAATTCCAAAATTGATAAAACTTTGGAAAAAATTTATAAACATGAAATTGAACATATTAGAAAAAGAATTTCTCAAATTGAGTTTCACATTTGTGAAAACTCATGTATTTTGCATGTGTGTCCAAAACATAAAAATATGATATACATGAAATTTGATGTTCTGACATAAACAATATTTTGAAACCCTATGAAATAATTTTATAGACTTAATGAAATATGTATACAATGATTGTTAAGTCCATAAACCAAAACTTGTGTATATATATAACTATATATATAAAAACCAAATATGTGTGTGTATATATGATTGAGCTTAAAGTACTAACACACATAATAAAAAACCTAAACTCAATATACCCAAGCTTGATTGATCTTCGATGTAGCTCAACTTGGTATACTTACGGATGAAGCTAGAACTTGGATCTTTAATTTGAATTGCATAGGCTTCACTCCATAATTCTGCCAATTTCCATTGGATATGATCGTGAATGCGCAATTTTATCCATCCTCCAACGCGTTGTTTGTCTACAATAAATAGAAAACCACAAACACTAGACAAACAACATTAGTAGTAAATTATTTATTAAACATCATCAAAACAAAGAGGCCAATACTTCCTTCTTAAGCTCCACTTCTACGGGTGCAGCAATAGCGGCTTCTTTCTGGATCTCCTCAAGAGCTTGCATCTCCTTGCCATAAGCATCATCGATCTCTATGCTCTTGAGGTGGAGCTTTGGCACAGTCGCCTTCTCCTCAGCAAGTTGAACACTTAATTGAGCAATAGTAGTAGCAGAGGTGGATAGTTTAGCTCGTACTCGGTCACGTTGCTCCTGCAAGCTCACGATATGTGCCTCTTTATCACATAAATTCCTATGAAGAACCTCCTGTTGATGTATGTTTGTAATCCAAATGATGGCAAAATATTGCTCTATTTTGGACTCCAAATCAACACATTTCAAGTCTTCTAGAGCCCTTAACTCTACCTCCAGGCAAGTGAAGCTCTCTGTGCAGCGTTCGAACTATTGAGTGTTGCTTGAACACTTGATGTTGTTCAAACAACTTGTTAAAAAGGGTTTAAAATCTTCAAAAGTACATCACCCAATGCTAACAAGGTTAATTGTCTATTTTATCCTGCCCTCCAGCTGCTTGATAAGTCCTCTTAAAAACTCTGAACCCAAAGGAACAGTTTAGGAAGGCACCAATGTGCCAGGAGACGCAGGGCTTCGGTGAGTAGAGTCATGAGCAGCTAGTCCTTTAGAAATTGGGATAGGCGATGGGAGCCCTTGTTGCGAAAAAGCTAATGGAGTGGATAATTGTTCCTCTTCATCATCTACAATCGCTGGAGGGGTGGACTTGATAGCATTGTAGACGGTAAAAATTACCTTTGCAGATTTACGTGAAATTCGCCTGCGAGTCAGAGTCGCCCACACAAATTGAGGGTAGGGCTCACCCATGGACTGGACTCACTAGCACGAGCCCAAACCGCACGGTTGTCAAATTCGCTCGCACTTGTTGATCACAAATTCGCCTGTATGATCGACTCGCCCGCACGAGTCAAAATCATCCAGATTCGCCTGTATGATCGACTCGCCCGCATGAGTCAAAATCATCCAGATTCGCCTGTATGATCGACTCACCCACACGAGTCAAAATCTTCTAGATTTGCCTGTATGATCGACTCGTCCGCCCGAGTCAAAATCATCCAGATTCGCCTGTATGATCGACTCGCCCGCACGAGTCAAGATCATCCAGATGACTGAAATTTGTCTGTCTACTTGACTCGCCCGCACGAGTCGAGAGTCGAATCTGCCTACAAACAGCATACTCGATAACCGCTACACCGCGTACAGGGATGGGCCTTCCCACTTCCCACGACGTGAAGGGAGAGAGCACAATACTCCAAGCCCATCAAGTAGCCGCTCAAAGTACGAACGAACAGTCAAATCCATGTAGTCGCTAAGTCTGCCTGCATACTCACGGTTGAAGCTCACCTCGCCTGCAAGAGTCAAGAGCTGAATCCGCCTACGATCAACAAGCTCGCCGAGCTAGTGCCTGGCAGTCGTAGTAGCACGTACAAGGATGGGCTTTTCCACTCCTCACGACGTGAAGGGAAGGAGTACAGTGCTCCAAACCCATCAAGCAGCCGCTCAGGGTACAAGCCAGAGGCATGATTACTCTCCCAGCAGTACATAGTCATATCCCATGATTCAAGGAGTGGTCACGCCGTCTCTCCTCTATTTAAGAACTTCTTCTGGCCACAGAGAGGGAGTTCAGCAGGTTCAGCAAGTGGAGCAGGTTCAGCAGGCAGAGGGTTCAGCGGTTTGCTCATAGATTAATTGATTAATTCAATTAGTTAACGGAACCACTATCTCTCGACTCTCGACGTAGTTGACGACAAGCTTTTTGCATAATCTTTGCACTGCAGCATCTCCTCCTAGTTTTAGGCCCTGATCGCCATCAAATTCGGAGGATCAAACTCTACCGACCCGAGCTTCTACTGCATAGTGAAGCTCACCAGCAACCTCGGTCGAATTGTCCAAGGGAAGCAGACCCGGTGCGAGAACCGAGCGAGGCGTCCTATAGCTACCGAAAGTCCCTACGTTAAACAAAGAGGGCATTCCCTCCGCTTTTGTTGTAATTTCGATTCATTAGTTTGTAATAATCTATTCTTATCAATACAAACAAAATCCCCGTTTTGGGAGATCAAAATTTACACCTATAGAAGATGGCGAACACTCCTTTTCGACCATATGGTATCGTCGTTCGGCACCCTGTAGGGTCCTACTTAAGTAGTAGATGCCCTACTCGTGGCCGGCGTCGTCATTTTGCGCCAAGAGAGCACCGAGCGAATGCTCCATAGCCCGTATGTAGATGAGGAATGGCTTTCCTGAGATTGGAGCCGTGAGGACAGGCGGATTCGAGAGATAAGCTTTGATCTCCTCAAAGGCCCGTTGGCAAGGTTCGTCCCACACGAAGGAAGTACCTTTCTTCATTAGTTTGGAGAAGGGTTGACATTTGCCCGAAAGATTTGAAATAAACCTCCGGATGTAAGCCAGTCGTCCCTGAAGACCTCTTAGTTCCTTGAGGTTTCGGGGCGGCTGAAGCTCCTGAATAGCTCGTACCTTTCTGGGTCAATCCGGATTCTTTCGTCGTGACGACGAAACCAAGGAATTTACCACTAGACATCCCTAAGAATGACTTCGTAGGATTCATCCTGAGTTGATGAGTCCTCATGAGTTCGAACATCACCCTCAAGTCTTGGAGGTGGTCATCTTTACAACGACTCTTCACGACCAAATTGTCCACATAGCACTCAACTGTCTTTCGCAGGTAATGTCGAAAGATCGTGCTCATGGCTTGTTGGTAGGTTGCGCTGGCGTTTTTGAGCCCGAAAGGCATGACCGTGTAGCAGTACACCCCCATGAGGGTCCTGAATGAAGTGTGTTTTTCGTCCTCGGGGTGCATTTTGATTTGATTGTACCCCGAGAACCCATCCATGAAGGACATTCTCTCAAACCCACACGTGTTATCAATGATGACGTCCGTGATGGGTAAAGGAAACTCATCTTTAGGGCACGTAGCATTAAGATCCCTAAAGTCAATGCAGATGCGAATCTTACTATTCTTCTTCAGGACTGGAACGATATTAGCGACCTAGTCGGGGTGCTGTTCCTCTCTGATGAAACCGGATTCGATCAGTTTCTTTACTTCGGCCTCGATCGCCTCCATGATCTGCAGACGAAACCGCCTTTGTTGTTGTTTGATTGGTTTAGCGTCTGAGCCGATGTTGAGGCGATGCATGGCGATCCGTGGGTCGAGGCCGGGCATGTCCTCATAATTCCATGCGAAGACATCAATGTATTCCCGTATGAGGGCAATGAGATCTTCTTTCTCTTAGGGAGGTAGACTACCACTGATAAATATGGGCTTGGGATTAGTCTCATCGCCCATGTTCACTTGGAAGGTTTTGTCTTTGGTCGGCGGTTCACGTTGCTCGAAGCGACTATTCCACTAAGCGTTGACGTGGCGGTCCTATGTCTCGTCATAAAGCGGGACCTGTACGTCCCCTGCTATTTCGGCGGGATCAATCGCAACCATGTTAACCGTAAGGTTGTCGAACAAGTCCCATGTGCTGACGTCTGAGTCCCATGCCAAGGTTGTCGACGATCGATCCCCCGAACGCGCATAGTCGGAGTCCTCGTTGACATAACGGAACAAATCCGATGAGGAAGAGGAATAGCCTAAACCTCTCCGAGTCCTATTGAAGTAATTTGAGGGTTTGCCTTTAGGTACGTAAGTAGGTCGGATGACTGTCTTGCACCCTCGGTGGTAATTCCGGCCCTCTGGGCGAGTGAGGTCGTATCCTATGTTGCTCATCATGCGCTTTGCGATTTTACTATACTGTGAAAATTGAGGCACGGGGTCTTCATCTTCAGACTCGTCCCACAATGTGCGCAAAGGGTGATCGATTCGTCCAAAGATAATATCTTTTTGATAGTTATCTCGGGCCGGTATGACGAGTACAGCTTGTGAAGACTCGATCGGCTATGCCTTCGCGACATACGACGAGCATATAGGAAAGTGCAGGTGTCACGGCCCGCTTCCCAAAATACCAGGGAAACGGAACGTGAACAAGCCCGCGACGTATTAGGTTGAGTAGAAATGAATAATAAAACTCTTTCTACTCAATCTAATACGCTAAGCGTCAAAAATATAATATACGAAGTCACAGGTCCCCGATCATACATAGTAAGAATATAATGACAACCCAGAATAAGAAATAAACATATCATCAATGGTAAATCATCCCAGACATAAAAATATGGGTCAAACATGCCATTATTACAAAACGGTCCAACTAAAATAGAAAATACATAGTCCAATAGAAATAAAATGAAGGTACTACTAAAACAACTAAATCCAACACCAGACTAAAGTAAGGTTCTGTAGAAAAGATCTAGCGCTCATCAACTACTACAGAAAGAAAAAGTCTAAGCTTCAGATTGTTCTTCTGATCCATCTGGAAGATCTCACTGCTGCAAATCCTCTGGCTCCTGTACTATCCCGAACTGAGGCTGCCCGTCTCCTAAATCTGACGTACACCCAGAAAATAGGAGTACGTCAGCGTGTGTAACACACGGCAAGATCCGCCAAGGTAGGAACAAATACAATAACAGTATTAATAATATATGCATGGTTAATGCGATAACAGAAATAGAAATAGAACATGTGATGATAGTAATAACGATAGAGACATACAACTGGAATACTAATAATCAGAAGAATCCAAAAATCAACCAAGTATTAAGATCATACAGGTAGAGATCAGAAACCATCCAAGCAACAAGGTCATACAATAGATGGAATTAATACTTAAAAATCTATAACTCGAGACGTAGTACGTCGAGTGAAATAATCCAAACAAGGAAACCCTCATGTATATACCATATGTCTCAAATTATAGATAATTAAATATTAATCCCGATCTATGTATGAAAAGAAGTACAACCGGCCTACATCTCACAAGACTCATACTTAGCCAAGAATCGAGGTCATGTAACTAACCATCCCATCACTCATCTCAAGTAATCAACAATCGTAATATCACTTCTCCTCAGACCCACCCCAGGCCGACACAAGGCACTGGCGCGAGCCTGGAAAATAATCAATAATCTCGATATCACCGTACCTCAGACCTACCCCAGGCCGATACAAGGCGCTGGCGTGAGCCTGGAAAATACATCAACAATCTCATATCACTTTACCTCAGACCCACCCCAGGCCGACACAAGGCGCTGGCGCGAGCCAGGAAAATACATCAACAATCTCATCCGATCACCTAAACCAAGAATTCCTCATCTTAACTCTTCTCGCTTTTCTAAGTCAACAAAACACAGGTATCTAGGTCTTATACACGACACACTAGGCCACTAAGAACATGAACTACTAACGGTTATTAACAAAACAAGAAATAATAAATAAATACAACTGTTTTATGCAAATCAGATGATGAACATGACTATATAGACTAGCGATGAATCAGGTATGCATATATGACAATGAGTGAGTATAAATAAGATTATCAACATGTCGGTGTCAAAGTATATGAAATATCGTGTTCTACAACTATCAATCACATGGTCATAATACAAAAATAATCCTTTTCCAAAATAACTTCTTTAAAAACATTTATCATTCTAAAATAATTTCCTTCCGCAACATAAATTCTAAAAATATTATAATAATTTTGTTATTCAAAATAAATTCTTTAATTTATTATATTTATCCTAAAAATACTATTTATCCCATAATTACTATCCATTCAATATTATTCATCAAACCCACGCAGATAAATATTAACAGATCTAAAATTGCAGATAATTCATAATAAATAGAAAAAGTAGTTCTGAGCAAGTGAGATCTTGCCTAGGTTTTTGTCGAACGTATCGACGCTGACGGCATGGGTCAGATCCGACGTGGGGGAACGGCCTCGAGAAGAGCTCCGACGAGGGGCTGCGGCGACGAGGCAGCGGCGAACTTAGTCGGCGTCAGGCAGCGGGTCGGTGGGATCTCGACGACGATAGTTGGCTCAGTGACGAATGGAGGATGGCGTGGGGTGAGGTGAGGTGAGGGAAGAGGAGATCATAGCAGCGGCTTGGGCTGGTCGGGGATGACGTGGAGGAGGAGTGGAGGATGGCCGGAGGTGGTGGCGAGGAGGGCGGTTAACAGCGGGTCTGGGGTGGTGCAGGTGGTGGTCGGCTGGATGAGGAGGCTTGGGTTCGTCGGATCTGCGGATCTCAGGGGAGAGGGATCGGAGACCGCGACGAGGAGTTCGTGGAGGTGACGTGGGGTGGACTGGTGGTGCTCGGCGACGGCGAGAGCGTGGTCGCTGTAGCTGGGGGTCTCTGCGGTGCTGGCGGAGGCCGACCGACGGAGGAGGGGTTCGTGGAGATGGTGGCTGAGGCGAGCGGGGTTCGGTGCTGGGAGAGGCGGCCGGCGGGGAGGTGGCCGTGGGTCGACGAGGCGGCGGCTGCGGGGGTCACGGCGAAGGCGGACGGCGTTTGCGGCGTGGGCGTGGACGTGGGCTTTGTGAACGAGAGAGAAGGAGAGGGAGGAAAGAGGGTGGCGGCTAGGTTTGGGTTTGGTTACGGGCAGTTATTTACACACACATATATATATATATAATATGGTTAGGGTTAGGGTTAAAATAATTAAAATAATTAATTACGGGTATTTAAAAATTAAACCAATTACATTATAATTATCTACAATTAAAAACGTACATGTTGTACTAATACAACAGTTGACACGAAATTGTTGAAATATCCCCATATTGTATACTTAAACAAGAATAATTAATAATAAAAATATTTTTATTTAAATTTAAAACCAAATAATTATGGGACAATTACGTACACATTAAAACATACTAGTTATACTAATACGATAGATAATATACAACAATAGAAATAATACAATAAATTATACTAAAAACAAGTAATTAATAATACTATGTATTATATGAAATAATTTGTAATAATATTAATAATACAATATATTATTTAAAATATTACATAATAGTACCGATAACATAATAAATTAATTTCAAAATTTTTTGCCACAAAATAAATTTATAAATATCAAAATCATTTAAATAAATATATAATCAGATTTTTAAATCATAGAAAATTATACAAAATCGAGAAAATACAAATACTCTTTTTAAGAATAATAATTAAATATTTGAAAATACCGTAAAATTATTTTAACTAGTATTGAAAATTCATGGTCCTTACAGCAGGGAGTGGTCATTATAGAGCTTCGACATTAGGTCGTTAGATACATCATCTTCGGACGTTGACTAAGACGACAAATAAGCAAAGTTGAACTTCTCATTCACGATAATCTCCTCTGCCTGAATGGCATTGGTTACATTGTGACTTTCGCAGCCGATTACAATTGATTCGAAATCGTTAAGGACCAGGCTGTCACCGTATTAGGATTCGCTATCCGCTTCGTTGCCGCTCTCAAGCTCCTCGATCGATGGCTCGTCGGGGTCCTGGTACAGCAGAGAGTCCGTGAAGTAGTTTTCGACGCCCTTGAAGGGTTGCTTGTCGGCCACTACCGTTTTCACTTGCTCGTAATCATCCACATACTTCAAGCATTGGTGTAAGGTAGATAGGACTATCCCGTTACTGTGGATCCATGGTCGTCCCAAGACCATATTGTAGGATGGCTCGGCGTTGATGACATAACAGGTCACCTCTGTCTTCATGTCGCCTATTCGACACTTCAGATGGATCTTACCGAGCGGCCGAGTCCCAGAGACATTAAAGCCAAAGATAGTCATGGTAGTCGTGGATAGACGCTTCGAGGGCACCCCCAGGTGTTTGATCTGTTTCAGAGGTATGATGCTTAATGCAGACCCTGGGTCAACCTGAATTCGATCCACTTTTGAGGAACCGACGTACCCTGTGAAGTACAGTGGTCGATCATAGGAGGTGTTTTTGATGAGCATGTTCTCAGGAGTGAAAGTAATGCAAGGGACTCGCCTCTTGGCGGTCTGGCAGCACATCACGTATTCTCGTCCCGTATCTTCTTTCCTCAAGAAGTGGGTGGAGAAGACCTCCGAGTCGGCCAATGCCTCTTGTAGGGCTTCCCGAGTAGGCCTGGATAGCTGCAGGAGGTCGTACATGGTAATCCCCGCGGGGATGGTTTTCAACTGCGCGAGCACGTTGAATCGGAAAGGCTGACTACTCGAACTCGGCCTGTCAGGATCCAGAGGAGCTGCTACTGCTGGCCTCAGAGGAGGTCCTACCGGGTTCTCTGCCCTCGTAGGGTATTCCTTTGCGAATTCCTTTCCTGCTCTCGTGGCGAGGACGGTGGTTTCCTCTTCGGAGTCAGTGAGGGTAGATACTGCAGTCTGGTCTCCATCCGGCATAGCGAAGATGGCATTACACGGTCTACTTTTGGTCTTCCTAGAGGGCTCTGCAGTCCACTGCTCATCGCTAAGAAGGTCCGGATGGACCCACATCACCTGACCTGACGGCAAGGTCTGGGATACTAAACCTTTCCCTCGTTGGTTGTGAGGGTCGTCATTAGTAATTTTCAGGACTGCCTTGGGGATAGGAATTACCCCTACCGGAGCCTAAACCTTCGGGAGATCTGTCCCAAAACTCAATGTGATCATATTCGTGGTTACCTGCTTTTGTACCTTCTCCTTCTTCAGGACTCCTGCATCGTAGAGGGCCTAGAGCTTATCTTTGAGGATGTAACACTTAGAGGTGTGGTGACCGAGGAATCTGTGATACGCACAGTAACCCGGGTCATTCATTTTGTTCGCCTCCTCAGGCTTTGTGACCTCCGGTAATTTAATTCGATTGCTTTTGAGTAGAGTATCAAATGTCACCACCACTTGGTCTTCTTTAAAGTCGTATTGCCACGGGGGGCGTTGCTCGAATTGCCTGGGCTTTGGTCTTCAAGCCGTTTTGGGTGCTGGGGCGGAATCGACGGCCATGATCTCTTTTCCTCTTGTTCGAGGGAGATTCTTTGGCGCGGTTGGCTCCACGGCTCCTTTCTTGGAAGGTGGCTCCTCGGCTTCTAGCCTTTTGATCATGTTTTCCACCTGCTCGCCCTGACGAACAAGTTCCTTCCAGGTTCGGGTTTCCACCACGCCGACCTTAGACAGAATATGGATTGAAAGATTATTATGGCACATCTCAATCAGTGTGGATTCGGAGACTTGGTCCCGACAGTGGACCGATCCGTTCCTAAATCTTTTCACAAAGTCGTTGACCGATTCCGACTTCCGCTGCATTTCGGTGAGGAGGGTGGCCATCGACACCTCCGTATCATCGTCGAAGAAGCGGGCCAAGAAGAGTCTTTCCGCGTCGACCCATGACTTGATAGAGCCGGGTTCTAATTTGCGGAACCATTTGAATGCTACCCCTTTGAGGGTACCTATGAATAACTGGGTGAGAATAGTGTCGTTCCCTATAAGGAATTCGGTCTGTGCCATAAAGTAGTAGATGTGCTGTGAGGGTGAACCCTTGCCATCGAACTGCACCAAATTGATCGGCTTGAACTTCGCTGGGTATGGGACTGTATCCCACTCGATAGGATAGGGCTGGACCACCCCCAGCTTGTTCATGTTCTGTTAGAGCTTTAAAGCGTTAAGCTGGCTTTGAACTCGTCGAACCTCTTGTCGGGGCGCTACCCCCAGTATGCGACGTCCCTAGCGATGTCTTAGAAGAGTAATCAGATTGTGGGCCGACATTATCCTCCGTTTTGGTCGTTGGGCGATGGGGGGTACCCACTCCTTACTCCCCGTCTGCCATGGTAAGGTGTGCTGGGTTCTTTTCTTCTTCTTCTTCTTGTTCAGAAGCTGCTCCAACATTTCCCTTAAGGAGTCGATGGTTGCCTGTTGTTCTTCGAACCTTTGAGCCACCGTCTGTTCATGGGTGGGTTCAGCTATATGTACCCTTGCCAGTGCGTCCTGGCTTGAGTGTGATGTCTGGGACGTGGCTGTCGCTAAGCAGACCTCGTCTTTGTCGTCGGAGGGGGTGCTAAGGTTAAGTAATCAAACCCAATGCTTACCCCCGTGTGACTACGGGTATGTTGGTATATACCGTCTTGTCCATGTCGACCAAGCGGAGGATTAGGCCCCAGGAAGGAGTCCGAATCTAGAGAATCAGAAAGCACAGCCTTACCCCTATCCGTCATGTTGATTGTAGCGGATGGGAGCTCTAGATCATCGACGGCACGTCCCCTTTGGTGATGATGCCTTCGACGAGGAAGTCTCAGTTGAGAAGGCCATTGAGAAAGCCTCTCGAACACCGACGGTTTCTCCGTTCCTATACATTGGCAGTCGGCGAGTACTGTTTGGATAAGCCTTTCGTAGTGGCACTAAGGATTCGCCTCATGTATGGTGCGTTTGCGAGTTGGGTAACCCCGGAGGTCTTCTGTGGGTGGTTGGCGACAACCTCCAACATCAGAAAGACTGCCCAAATGATCACACGAAAGAGCTTTGGATGTACTCCCCGGTGTACACTGGGTGGAATGGTTAAGTGTTGGAGTTGCGCGAGTTTGCCTTGGTAGGCTAGCCTTCACGCCAGGGCGAACTCCAGCATGTAGGCGAAATTCAACCCTTTGCTCACGCAGGCGAGTTTGCGAGGTATCACCTATTGCCTTGCCTTTGTAGTCAAGGCTCTCCTGCTAGTTACACTTATCCGTTAAGGGGTCATGGCGAGGCTCGCCTGCCCTCGAGGGTTCGCCTACTTGGGTAGGCGCGCTCATATGGGGTGGTCTGTTGGCATCAGGGATGTGACCTGAGAAGCGAAGTCCACCCAAGCGGGCAGTCTCATCCATCTTGGTTGGCGCGCTTGATTTAGAGGGCCTTCCAGTGCCGGGCGAGTTGCCCCTTCGTCTTACACTCTTCGAACCTGGGTAATAGTTCAGGCCGTCGTATGAGGCGAAGGCTCGGGCCTCCTGTCGGGATACGGTGGAAGTGAAGTCACCTATCCACTCTTCCAGTGAGCGCTGTTGACCCACCCAGAAAGCGACATGGGATTCCAGGTTTGCTATCTCCCTAGAGCGGACTTCCTGCTCCCAGGCCTCCCGACGCCTAATGCGAGATAGGAAGGGCTCCACATCGGATTCCGGACCCTCTCGCAGCAAGGTCTCCAGACTCATCAGGCGTGACTCCAGGAAAAGGAGCCTCTGCACATAACGTGTGGCAAGCCGGCATTCGCCCAGCCGCCTGAGATCGGCCACATGATCTAGGAGGGACCGTTTGAAGTCACCGTAGGTTCCCATGCTAAGATTGACAAGGGAAATTACCTACTTCACAACATTCTCAAATTCCTCAACGTGAGCCTGTATGGACAAGGAATCTGAGGAAACAGGCTCTTAACCCAGAGCGAGCGCCGCAATGGGTGGAATCTCGAGACAAGGTTTGGCTCCAGACGGTGGAACAAGGTTTTTTGCGGAAGAAGTCGTGATTCCCTCAGATTCGTTAGAAATCAAAATGGGCTCGGCTGCACGCTCTTCAGTGGTCAGCGCCTCATCCTGAACTGTACGACACGACAGAGACACAACAAGGAGTTAAAGGCGAGAGGTATCGACTCGACCTACGACCCTCTAATCGAACTACACGAAAACCTGGACAAAAAGGGTACCCTTTGGTGGCGGCGGCCTCGGCGGCACCCGAGGAGGACACCCCCTTTCCCTTTTTTGAAGCAACTCACTTCACCTTCGGCGTCATTCCAAGTGCAACGAGAGGAAGCGTGAGTTTTCTCCAGAGAGGACAACAAGAAAGCTACGACCTCTCATAACGAGGAGGAGGGGCGTTAAATACTCGCGGTCTGGACAATGGTTCGCCAATTGATTGGACCGTTCGGAACCAAACAGTCGAAGTAAGGCCGAACAATTCGGGATCTCACAGGAGTAGCCAAGATCTGGCAGTTTCTAAACACGATCTCTGACCAACAGCCCAGATCGGGTGAGGAAAACGAAGAGGCCCACTACACCACCTTTATCATGAAACGACGCATCCACGTCATCTTAACTAACGAGCGCATTAACGCATGAACCGGCACGTGGACCACTAAAGGCGGAGCCCGCCCACGAGGCGAATTCGTCGTCTGAACTCATGTGGTCCGAACCCATCTGAGGGTTCAGACGTTCAGGCTCGTACACCACTCTGGGACTCGAGCCAGTCCCAGTTTTGCCTACAAACGGAATTCGCCTGCAGAAAGAATAAGCTTTATGGTTGAAATCCGCCAACAGCTAGAATCCACTCGCAGGTAGGATTTCCCTACAGCCAAATTTTGACTGGTGCGGATCCGTGTTGAACAATGAACAAAAAAAAGGGTGGGGCATACACTAAGGAAATAATGACTAGGAACAAAAGGATAATTCCATTCATTAAAAGAGATTCGAATACAACGATGGCATCAAAAGCAAATTACAAGTCTCTCAACCATGACTCCACCTCGCGAATCTCCTCAGCACGCTTGAGCTCGAGCCTCCTCAAGATCTCTCGACGAAGATCCTCCTCAGAGCACGAGACCAAGTCTTGGACAGTGTGTTGGACCTCCTTGAGGGCTCGGTCTTTCTCCTCAATAGAACCAACGACCAACTGCCGTCGAGACTTGAGTTCCTCCAACTCCCTTATCAGCTGTTCGTGAGCCTTCTCCTAATTAGTTAGTAAGGCCTGCGCGTTAGCAATGATTTGCTTGGTCTTCGCTATCTCTGAAGACAAGCGAGAGAAGCGGGAGTCAGCCTTTTGTTACTCTAGGCTCACTCGTTCGTTCTCGGTCTTGACACGCTCCAACTCTGTCGTCAACCTCGCCTCCAATAACATTGACTCGTTCAGTCTGTGATCGTGCTCCTCCAATGCTGCCTGAACCTCGCCAGACACACGATGAACGATCTCGGAACTCGTCGCGCGAAGGGTAAGCAGCTGTCGGATAGCCCGCTCTACCTCTTCCAAACACTTGAAGTATGGGTTAGCCGCGGTGGCACCAAGCTTCTTGATCAAGAAGGCCATGTCATAATCAAGGTCCTCCTTGAACTCCTCAAAGGGAAAGCTCTCTTCTAATGCGAGCTTGACACAGTCCGCGAGAGTGTCTTGGAAGTTAGCAAGGGCTCGAGCCACCTTTCTTTTGCACGAACGCTCCAAAGGAGAGAGGGTACCCTCATCTACTACGGACGTCATAGCCAAAGCCGCGATCGAAGGGCTGGTAGTCATGATGGTGGAAGTGGTGGCAGATGCCGTCAGGACTGAACCGCCGACAGACGTCACTGGAATATCGGCCACAACGCCGATGGCCACTAAGGATGAGGAAGCGCTTACCAGCCGAGTGGGTGTCTCCCCTCGGTTCAGAGACTCCTGTGCCGGTGCTCCACCCCCAACCAACGCTTCTGCAAAAACAGGGATGTCCCCTTGTCGGTCTGACACCTCTTCATGAGTCGACACCTCCTCATCGCTCGATATCACCTCATGAATCGAGACGTCATCTTCCACCTCTGATTCACCCATCTCTCCAGTCGAATGGCCCTCCCGAGGTAGGAAATCTTCTTTGTCAGCAGCCTTATGGGTAGGGTTAGCTGCGAATACAAGAGGAAAGTTAGTAAATACCCCCGGGAGGAGCCCCACTGACGGTTCAGCATGAACGGATCGACAACGCTGGATCCTACTCTTACCTGAGCCACCAAGCCCCTCTTCATCTCCATTTCCCTCCTCTTCGTTGGATGGAATGGGGATTACTTTCTCAACGGTACCTACATTAAGTCAACACAAATGTCAGGTGGTGTGGATTCGACCTTGACCCCAAAAGCACAGTGTTGAAGATTACCTTCTGGTACAGTCGTGGAGGTCGTCGATGCCCCCACCTGTAGCCTCACAGGAGGAGTCACTCCAGGAATGATCACCTGAGTAGCATCGTCCTGACCTTCCGCCGCTCTGACAGCCTCGACCGTCTCTTCATGACGGACCTTCTTGGCCGCCTCCATCCTAGAACTTTCGGCCGTAGTCTCTCGCTGTCATTTAGAGAGAAGCGAGCTACTCGGAGATAGGAGGGGCATCCCCATCCGTCCAGCTATCATGCTCTGGGCCTGTTCTAGACGCTCACCTGCCCACACTAGCTCATCAGATTCTCTATGCCCACCGGTGGGATCCAGCAAAGGGTCAGGGGACGGAGCTTGAACCTCAAGTGCTCCAGATTCATCTAAACCTACATCAAAGCCCTCGGTGTCTTTAGCGGGATCTTCCAAGAACCACTCTCTAGCAGTTTGGTGGCCCTTCCGCCTCGAAATATAAGTGAGGGTTGATGTTTCCCACGTACAGTTGGTCATACCCGAACTGGCGGGCAAATCTGCAAGGAATGTACGGCTTGAGATAGCACACAGAGCCTGTTCGCAGGATATGATACCCCGGTCGAATATTCACCAACCATCGAAAAGCTCCACAGGAAAGAACGGTGTGACGGTCCACCGTCAATACATCGCTAAGAGGCTCGCCATACCCTCCCCCACTGAAGTAGGGGAAGAAACGGTGGAAATTGTAATGGCCGAAGTGGGATAGCGTCTTCCTCGCGTCAGGGATGTCCCTACACTTCCACGAACATCTCTCCAGGCACTGGACAAACGGAACAAACTTTTCCCCTTGGAGAGTAGCTGGGGCACTCATCAAACACTCGTAATGGTAGACAAACAACACCATCAAGTAAGTATAGGGTAGCCCCACTCTAGGGTTGGGAGCCTTAACGGCGTCACCTTCCCCTTCGTTGACGCTCAACACACGGCAAAATTAGGCGTCAACGTGCTCCATTAGGGGTGACAGAGCAACTCCCATAGGGTCTCAACCACCAGGGAGGATCAGGTCAAAAGTTGGTCAATCTCATCTTGACCTGGGACGTATTCTTCGTAGGGGAAGCTTCCAAAGGGTAGCCCCAATACGTCATACATCTCGTGAAGGGTTATGCTGAGTTCTCCATTGGGGATGAAGAATGTGCCGCTGTCCGTACAATACAGTTCCAAGATGCTGTGAAACTGAGGAGCATTGATTTTTAGACCATGTCGAGTGGCCCGAATGGCTACGTACAGCTTTTAATCCATGAGATCAGAATTCTCGGCCAAGACATAGTCAGTAATCTTCGACCACCAAGTGCTGCTACCAGGCACAGAGAAAATCCACCCTGGGGCTCTGAAGTCTTTTGGAGGGAATTTCCCCCCAGCTCCAAAGAAACGATGACGGAAGGTCTCCGCGACCGCGGTCGTCTCCCCGGCAGGCAACTCATTGAACGGCAGGCCAGGACGTAGAGCGGTCACACGTTTGTAGGAGCTGTCCACCCCATACCCAGCCGTGGAGCTCGTGAAGACACTGCAAATCACCCCGTCTTGAGTTGGGGTCAAATCCCAGTTCATCATTCTTAGGACGGCAAGGGACCGAAACTCCACAATTAAGAACCCTCTCGGCATGCTGGGAAGGTAGTAGTGGACCCCGTCCACCACACGAAGCCACCTGCTCTCTCCGAGCAATAGGGCTGAAGGGTCAATCGCGGCATCACCAAACAAAAACTAAGGTTTTGTGAGCTCTATCCTAGCCTCGTCTGTCAACACTGCATCAGTAGTCAACTCACGCAACGTTAAATGGTTCCCCATCGGTGACTCTCTTGGTTAGTCCATCCGGCTTGTCGGTAGCAAACACGGGTATAGGATCTAGGAAAGGGAATCAGGGAGGCGCCGCATAGCCTGTACCTCCAGCAAGACCGATAGCCACACCCTTCGGAAGGGCTTCGTCAGAAAAGGTCGCTGCAAGGCAGAACCAAAGAATCAAGACGGAATCCGCCCTAGCGGCAAATCCGCATATCAAGCCAAAACAGGCAAAGTTGCCAGGCAAATATAAATCCGCCTATCAAAAAGCAAAATCCACTTGGCAAAGGCAAGATCTACCTACATAGATCGAATTCGTCTTTACCAAACAAAGGTCGAACTCGCCTGTCAAGAACGAATTCACCTTCACCCGATAAAGGCCGACTTCGCCTATAAAGGCAGAAGTTACCCTCTACAAATGAAGGTAGAATCCGCCTGAAAAAGGCTAATTTTACCCAAATCGGGGGAAACTACCAAAAATGACAGAGTCCACTGAGGAAGACGAGCGATGCTCTTCCTCCCGACCCAACGTCGACAATCAATGCAAAGTCGTCAGACAAACCTTTCGACTTACCTAAGTGCGTCTCAGGCACGTTGGGGATCACACTAGCGGCGACACGATCGGAATAGCGTCCAGGGACTCCTCCTTTTGGAACGTATTTCTTGGATTTTGGCGCCATATCGAGAGTTAGGGGCGAAGTGGGAGTTCTTTCTCTCTAGAAAATTTTCACGCGAGCAAAAGTTCCCGAGCACGGTAACTCTCAAAGGAGGGGAACAAAGCCTATTTAAAGGCGGAAATGCCTACGTGGCCACGATCGCTCTCAAGAGGTGGAGCATTGGCGGTTAAGAGACGTGGCCACGATCAAAATCAACGGCCCAGATTGCTCTCAATAGTTCGTTCTCTTTTGAGATTACAAAAAAACCGTTGAGACAGGAAACGGGTCGGTTAAAACCCGGGACCCGAACCGAAATTGCCGACTAAACCTAATGGCTAAATTCAAAAACCACGGCCACGATTCATCATCGAGCGAGGTGCACGAAGCTACCGTCACATTGTCAGGTCGCAATTGATGTGACCCGACGGACCCACGCCACCTTAGCTGGAAAGCGTGAAGCTTCATCGGCAAACACGTGGCTCACATCCCACCGGGTCGAATTCCATCTGAAAGAAGGGTTTCGCCTGACCCTGCAGTTTCAAATTTCACTTACGAAACTGAATTTCGCCTGAACGATTTGTTTGCCATCGAAAATGAATTTCGGGTAGTACGACTCATCCAGAATTGCGAACCGTCGATAGAATGGCCTCGCTCAAACCCACGCCTCAGACGGCTAAGGGTTAGAGTAGAAGTCTTAGCATTAAGCCTAAGAGAAACTACTCGACAACTCATCATACTGAGAGGAATAGTATGGCTAGCCCGATTCAAACGGTGATCGGTAAAGACAAGTCAAACCCGTTGATAGCTGAGGGTTTGCTAAAAATCCTAAAGGGAACTAAATTCACCCTAACCCGCCCAGGACTTCTTTATTCAAAGTATTCCAAACCACACACAAGTTGGTTAAGGTCTGAAAACTTTGAAGGGGGTCTTATAGACGGTAAAAATTACCTTTGCAGATTTACGTGAAATTCGCATACGAGTCAGAGTCGCCCACACAAATTAAGGGTAGGGCTCACCCATGGACTTGACTCACTAGCGTGAGCCCAAACCGCGTGGTTGTCAAATTCGCTCGCACTTGTTGATCACAGATTCGCCTGTATGATCGACTCGCCCGCACGAGTAAAAATCATCCAGATTCGCCTGTATGATCGACTCGCCCGCATGAGTCAAAATCATCCAGATTCGCCTGTATGATCGACTCGCCCGCACAAGTCAAAATCTTCCAGATTCGCCTATATGATCGACTCTCCCGCACGAGTCAAAATCATCCAGATTCGCCTGTATGATCGACTCACCCGCACGAGTCAAAATCATCCAGATTCACTTGTTTACTCGACTCGCCCGCACGAGTCAAGATCATCCAGATGACTGAAATTCGCCTGTCTACTCCACTCGCCCGCACGAGTTGAGAGTTGAATCCGCCTACAAACAGCGTACCCGACAGTCGCTATGCCGTGTACAGGGATGGGCCTTCCCACTTCCCACAATGTGAAGGGCCCACAGTACTCCAAGCCCATCAAGTAGCCGCTCACAGTACGAACAAACAGTCAAATCCATGCAGTCGCCACGTCCGCCTGCATACTCACGGTTGAAGCTCACCTTGCCTGCATGAGTCAAGAGCTGAATCCGCCCGTAATCAACAAGCTCGCCGAGCTAGTGCCTGGCAGCCGTAGTAGCACGTACAAGGATGGGCTTTCCCACTCCTCATGACGTGAAGGGAAGAAGTACAGTGCTCTGAACCTATCAAGCAGCCACTCAAGGTATAAGCCAGAGGCATGATTACTCTCCCAGCAGTACATGGTCATATCCTATGATTCAAGGAGTGGCCACACCGTCTCTCCTCTATTTAAGAACTTCTTCCGACCGCAGAGAGGGAGTTCAGCAGGTTCAGCAAGTGGAGCAGGTTCAGCAGGCAGCGGATTCAGTGGTTTGCTCATAGATTAATTAATTAATTCAATCAGTTAACGGAACCACTAGCTCTCGACTCTCGACGGAGTTGACGATAAGCTTTTTGCATAATCTTTGCACTGCAGCATCTCCTCCTAGTTTTAGGCCCTGATCGCCATCAAATTCGGATGACCGAACTCTACCGACCCGAGATTCTACTGCGTACTGAAGCTCGCCAGCAACCTCGGTCGAATCGTCCAAGGAAGCAAACCCGGAGCGAGAACCGACCAAGGCTTCCTATAGCTACCGAAAGTCCCCACGTTAAACAAGGAGGGCATTCCCTCCGCTTCTGTTGTAATTTCGATTCATTAGTTTGTAATAAGCTATTCTTATCAATACAAACGAAATCCCCGTTTCGGGAGATCAAAATTTACACCTACAAGCATCTTGCATTAGTTTTCCCCCTCGACGAGTTTAGAAGTCGGAGTCTTGACGGGCAGTCATCGGCAAGCCCTCTTCTCATATTGGTCAGCTTCTTCAACAGTGAGGGATCACTTCCCTACTGCCCTTCCTTTGTGAGACTCAATTGTTTTTGCCTCTTTGTGGATTTCTCCTGCTTCAATCGCTGCTTGCTCGCAGGATAAATACTCGTCCATCCCCTTTTGGCGGGTATTCTTTGAGTCTTTCCTAGACTCGTACAATTCTTGGATATCCTTTAAGCAAGAAGCATACATGTTGTATTATGGAATTTGAGAAGCTTCATGAAACTACCTACATAATTCTAGAACAGTATGGCAGTTAGGCATCCGAGAGGGCCATGTAAATACTACACGGCTCTTCCCAGCTATGAAGTAATACCACGCTCGGGCACCCTCATATAAGTTTCCGACAAGAGCCAGCTTTGAGTTGGGATTTCCAACATACAGTTGGTCTGTAGGCTGTCTAAAATTTATAAAAGATAGCTGACTCCCCATCAAACACTAATGTCGGGAGTTACAATTTGACAACTCTCACATATCAAAGAGCTAAAGCAAAGATTACAAAACGACGATCTTTACAGCGCTCTGACAGAAAAAGACTATAAATCGACGGTCTCTTCAAACTAAGGCGAGGAAGTCCCCCATGTGTACCATCATCAAGACACAACACCAATGTGAACACAAACATAACATCATCCCTTGCTAACGAGCCTCCTATGTGAGATGATTGATCTTGATAGCTGCGACAACAACATGGCTGATATTACATTAGCAACTATTAGAGATGCTGATGAGCAGTGTAATGATTTTAGAAAAGCGTTGATAGAACGTTATTGGGATGCCTCAATTGTCACAAATGGCCTGAATAGGACTTTCTTGACTGATCATTGGTGTCATCCATATATAAAGACAGAGAAGGCATCCGCAGCTCCTATCGCTGCCCAACGCAGCCTCAACGCAGCTCAACCGTAGCTCCCATCGCTGCCCAACGCAGCTCCTACCGCTGCCCAACGCAGCCCCTACCGCTGCCCAACGCAGCCCCTACCGCTGCCCAACGCAGCCTCAACGCAGCTCAACCGCAGCTCCCATCGCTGCCCAACGCAGCTCCTACCGCTGCCCAACGCAGCCTCAACGCGGCTCAACCGCAGCTCCCATCACTGCCCAACGCAGCTCCTACCGCTGCCCAACGCAGCCTCAACGCAGCTCAAATGCAGCTCCCATCGCTGCCAAACGTAGCTCCCATCGTTGCCCAACGTAGCTCCTACCGCTGCCCAACGCAGCCTCAATGCAGCTCAAACATAACACGAACTGCGTTCACAACCGCTGAACGTAGTAAGAACGCATCATCCAAAATTGTACGCAGTTCTAGGCCCAGCAACGCATTACTTGCATTTGACCTGTTCAAACCTGATATGGCAATCCAAAAACCGCTCTTCACCCACGATCTGGGGAGGTGGTTTGAGTGGGTTGTTACACCTGATTAATGGGGCAACTAAACCCCCATTTAGGCGCGGATTATTAGGGCTGTTACACCCCTAATTCCCCTATAAATATCAACAAACTCAACAGAGTTAGGGGAGGCCATTTTTTAATTGGAGATCGGATTTTTTGGAGATAATCTGAGAGAGAGAGAGGGAGTTAGAAGATCGGCTCTTTATACAGTCTGGGGAATCATCTTCAACTGAAGAATCCAGACATTCGATACTTGGCTTATTAACCGAATTATTTTCGGTTCAAATAACTCTTTTTAGAGCTTGTTATTCATTCTGAGCTAGAATACTCATCAAGAGTTATCAACTAGACAAGTCAGTCGTTCCAACAAGTTGAGACGTTAGGATCGTCAACGAGAATCAAACTCGACGCGAGCACTCGAGGGAAGCATCTCATCGCCACCGTGAAGAACTCAATTTTAAACAAAGGAGAGAATCAAATTCATTCTCTTCTCTTTTGCATTCAGGAATTCAAATTGTAATTTGAGAGTTGAGAGAGTTGTAAACATTCTTTTTCTAAACTGTTAGAGAGAATAAAAATCAAATACAATTCTTTCACTA
This sequence comes from Asparagus kiusianus, assembly GCA_022839385.1. NCBI lineage: Eukaryota > Viridiplantae > Streptophyta > Magnoliopsida > Asparagales > Asparagaceae > Asparagus > Asparagus kiusianus. Next base: position 929,756 of record BQKN01065883.1, on the reverse strand, counting down.
TTTTTCTTGTTACAAAATTTTCCACAAACAAAAGATGGCTGTAGGCGTATAAAACTGCTTATAGGTCCCTTAACACAGCTCGACACGATGATTTGACAAACCAACGGACCATCGGGCGATGAATCCAAGCATGATCGTTAAACCACAATATCGAGGCTAAGTAAGATGCGACGAAGCGACGAGATTAACGAACTCGAACACCAAAGCGTATTTACTGCCAAATCAGGATCCAGACTGCCAAATCAGAGTCCAGATTAACAAATCAGAGTTCAGATAAACCGCGAAACCGAAAAACAACAAAACGGCAAATACCTGGAGGGCTCGGTCAAAACCGAGCCACTCCTAGGTGGCTCAGCCAAAGCCGAGCCACCTAGGGGTGGCTCGGCCATGGCCGAGCCACCTCCTGGTGGCTCGGTGGCAGAGCCACCACCTGGTGGCTCGGCCAAAATCGAGCCACCTCTTGGTGGCTCGGTGGCCGAGGCACCTGGGCCAAGCCCAGATCTGGGCCCAGATCTGAGCCCAGATCTGGTTTTGAGTGCCTATAAATAGGCATGGTGGTTTATTGTTTGAGAGGTTGGAATTTTTGGAGGCGAAGCTCTGCTAGATTGAGATCTGAACCTTGGAGTTTTGAAGCATTGAAGACTTGAACTTTCAGATCTGGTTCTTGACGATCATCTACACCAAACAAGGCGGGAGTTCGTGAGAGATCAGATCTGAGAGTATTATGGTCAATCATTCCAAACAGAATGAGAAATCATAATAATGATAAAGATAAAACCATGTCCACTAAGAGCATCAAAAGTCAAAATATCCAGCAAAAGAAATCATACATCAAGCCCATGGCTAAAAATCTGCTGACTAATCTTAGACAGCTTCTCATCATAAGCTTGCCTAAGCTCATCCTCCAATTCAGCTCTGAGGGACTCTTCAGTGGTGGCTAGAGTCTTCACAGCAACCTCCTCCATCTCAACCAGCTTCTGCTTCAAGGACTTCAACTCCTCAGATAAGGCAATGTGGGCTTGCTGATCCTGTGCCTTCATCATTTGAAGGATACTCAAAGTCTCCTCTTCTTCACGAAGTCCTTTTCTGAGCTATTCTATCTTGGTCTCGCAAGAGGTAATAGAAAAGTCAAGGTTGTCAAGTGAAGATGATCTAACAGCAATGTTGGCCTCAACTCGATCTATCCGATCCCGCTGCACCTGGATCTCGAACTCAGCAAGAACTCGAGTATCACGCCATGTCTGTAAACGGGTATCCAACTCGGTAGCAATGAATAAAGAGGCACCTGCATCACGGAGCTCACGTAACATCTGAAGCTCATGCTCTAGGCAATCAAGATCATCAACTATAGCCTTCGCCAGATCCGGATATCCTGCATCCCTTATTGAATTTATTCTGGGGTCAAGGAAAGGCTTGAATTGGTGAAGGAAGAGTCCGCCGTGGAAAAACTTGCCAATCATAGTGTTCACGAAGGAGAAGAAGGAGCGAACTTCTATGCAGATAACGATCTTCTCAGGATCGTTGTCTGATAACAACTCCTTCACAAGGACATGAAGCCGAGAAGAAGACCCTACACAAAGAAGGGGAAATCCGTCAAAAAGCCTTGATGAGGAAATAAATGATATTTCTCAGTTGCTTAGTTCATACCTTCTTCCCATTGAGTCACTGGGGGTAGTGGAGGTGTAACCGCTGTTGATGTATCAACTGGTGTAGTTGGTCTCACAGCCGGCTCAACAGGATCAGTCACAACAAAAGCTTCTGTCAAACATAAAATGGAATTTTTAGATTCATCACATTATAGCTGCATTAGTCACAAAATGGCTAGTCCTATAATTAACCTGAGAAAAGGCACGTACCTTCAAAAGGACCATCCTTGGAATTCTTGGGGAGTGTAGATTCAGGAAACATATCTTCAGGCATTTGGTCATCAATCTGAGGAGAGCCATACATGAAGTGGAGCATAGGAGTGTCCACAAGCAAACCCTCCTCATCGAAATCATCAGTCGAAAAATCTGACACAAGAAAATATAAATGCGAGAAGAGTAAAGAGACTACGACTAATGGAAATGAGTTACCTCTTACGGATGTGTTAGCCTCTCTACTCCCAAAGTCCACGTTTCCCCCCTGCAATTTATCTGAAAGAGCAAGAAGCATAGAGACAATTAAGGGAGGCATGAATTCTGAATCATTCAATTCCTTTGTCAATGGTAGATGTACCTGGATTCGCTGAATCGGGTCCTACATTGATAGTCTCCCTAACGTCGGCAGCTTCTGCAGGCTTTTCTACCTGGTGTGGTAAGTCAGGCTCACCAGAAAATGCAAAATCATGAGGAGTAGGATCGAGACTCATCTCGCCTTCCTCACGCTCTCCTATATAAAGAGGGAAAAACATGAGCTCGAAGTTCTGAATGATCAAGAGGATGGTCTATAGGGTAGATGTTACCTCCGTCGCTAGCGGGATCATCACCAGCCAAATCCACCTCAGGTGCTCGTGGATCTGCACGCAGCTTGTGGGCTAGTCTCTTCCGCCTAGCAGCTGGGACAACAATCGGAGGTCTCGCGTGAGTAAAAGGACGGAATTCTTCTTCTTCATCAGCCACTGTCCCTGAAACATCAAACAGTTGTTAAAACTAATAATTCTGGAGGACAGAGAGAAAAGATGGGTGATTAACCTCGCTCGAAATATTCCTCGTAATCTTCAGGATCTTCGCCTGAGGCCTCTTCAGCAGAATTGAAGGTTTTCTTTCCTTCTTCGTCGATTCGACGAGTCTTGCCCCGCGTCCTCTGTGACCGAGCATCTTCCTGAATCGCACGAGAATCAGCCTGAGAAGCTTCCTCAGCCACTAACTCTGCAATCGGCTTCACAGGAACGGGTTTGTTAGCTGCTAACAACCACCTGCAGCTTAAGAATGTGAGCTTTAACTGATGCTCAGCACTCGGGAGACTGAACTTAGCACCAGTGCAGCCCGTCACGGTCCACAGCCATGCCCGAAGACCATCCACCAGACCGCCGTGAGTCCGAAGCTGCTGACACGGGTTCCCGATATAAAGCTGGTCATAGCCAAACTGGCGAGCGAATCGGCAGGGTAGATATGGCTCTATAAAACACTGATTCCTCACCCGGAAGGTCGGATAACCCGGCCTAATGTTCACTAGCCAATTAAAGCAGCCGATATCTAAATGAGTTCGATACTCCCTCGGCCTCTCCTCATCAATCAAGCACTCACCGTATCAGCTGAAGAATTGCGGGAAGCAAGTGGAAAATACCCAACACTTATGGACCTGTAGCTGCTTCCTGACTTCAAGAAATCCTCGCCCCTCCCACCTACCATTCTCAAACAAGTGTAGGAGGGGAACAGAGCGATCCATAGTGTTAGGTACCGACATCATATCAGAACGATGAAGGACGAACCAAGCCATCAAATAAGTGTATGGAAGCTCCACCTTAATAAGAGGAATCCGAGCCGACGGTACACCTTCTTTCTATGTGAAAGCACTAGAAATCTGTCGAAGCCCTCGATGAATGTTAGCTACCATCATCGAAAGAAGCGAAAGTTCCTTTTTATAGGCAAGCTGAACCGCTGGGTAGAGCACCTCTAATGGCAAAATGTCACTAGACTGATATGGGACGACGCATTTCTTTAACCAGATAGCGAGGTAACCGGCAAGAAGGGTCATCGGTTGAATCGATGCGGTCGCATGCCACAAGAATGATTTAAATTTGGTCCCTGCAGGAAAGCCACTCTCGAGACTGCTAAGGGTATAGGAGTGAGCGTCGATCTTCTTTAGCAGACCATTAACCTCTGAAGGAGTGAACGTTGCCAGCTCGCAAATAGCCTCACCAGAATTGCTCTCTAAGTTTCTGAACAAGTAACATGCGAACTGCTTCAGACTCACCTGTGACTTAGTCCTCTTCGCTAAAGGCTCAGACTGTGCCAAAGCAATATAGTAGTGACATGTGAGATCCCATAAAGTCTTATAACGGTTGGGCATGCGATCCTTCAGCTGACTCAATTTATGGTTGGAGGGAAAGTACTCCTGATATAACATATGGCCCATGGGCAAACCAGAAATCTTGTGCATCTCATGGAGAGCCAAGCCCAACTCTCCGTGCCCAGTCAGGAAAGTGTTCGAATCCGGGTTATAAAGCTCGTACAAAGCAAAGAAATGCTTAGCGCTGACGGGTAAACCATACATGGTGGAACGAATAGCTGCATGTAGACTATAAGCGTGCAACTCCTCGCTCCATCGGCTTAAGACGTAGGTCGTCAGACGAGCCCACCAAAGCCTATCTGAAGAATGAACCCAGCCATAGAATCTGTAGCGCGACGCAGGCATCTCCCGTCCTAAGTCAGCGAGATGATTCTTCAAAGTAGAAGCAGAAGCAAGAAACTCGTTATGCGGCGGTGTATCAAGCCCCAATACTCCAGGTCGTAATCCAATGATATGACTCCTGCTCGAACCAGGAGCTGCATGATGAGTAATATAGCCACAGTGAATGCTCTCATGCTCCTCCGTCAAACTCCACGACATCTCCCGTGTCACGGCCTGATGTCTGAGCTCAGTCAATGAACGATGACGAGAAATCTTGGGCAAATATAGGAAACCCTCGTCATCTTTATGAAGCCACTTCTCGGCACCAATAAACACTGCATCAGGGTCTTTAACAGAGTCATCGAATAAAAAGTCAGTCTTCCTGAGAGGCTGAACAGAGCTGGTGTCCTTCACGAAAGGCACATCAGTGATCAACTGTCGAAGAACTCGATGTCCACCTTCCTTCACCACTTGGGCAACCTATGGCAACGTACCCGAAGTAAACTGAGAAGTAAGTGGAATAGGTGAAAAATCATCGGAGGTCGAGTAATACTCGTCACGACGCCCGTCCACTTCATGAGATGAGAACGCTCTGGAGGGATATTCCACTGGAGACAAGCAATTAAAAATTTGTTAGTCTCAGTTATAAAAGAAAGTTGAACTCATCTTACGAATGGGTAAGATAGAGTCACTGCCATTTAAAGGGTGAGACGATTTGGCCACATTATGCATTCATAAGGTAGGGTATATCCCTGCCTTATAAGGCATAATGCAGCGTCAAAACGCCCCCTTTATTTATTTTGAGATATGGTTTTGACCAAGCAAAACCTATCTTCAAAGCGTCAATCCTCACCAAGGAGAATTAAGGCTCTTCACGATTGTCTCACCAAGGAGAACAAAATGGGGATAAAGGACTAATCTACAAATCTCGTAATGCGCCAAAAAAGAGAGCTCACCAGTGTACGAAGGAAGCACGCCATCAGCCAACACAGTAGGGGGTTGACCTCTCGGGATATACAACATGATGATCTGCAAAATAAAAGAGGGGATCAAATACAAAAAATTTTAGTTAGGGTGACAAACTCTAAACCTAAAATTTTACCCCCTCTTTATTATAATTAAACCCCTCAGATCTCCAAATTTAACCTCCTGAAATGCGAGCTCGAGGCGTCAAATCACAACCCTAACCCTCATATACAATCCCACAAATTCATAGACTGAATTAAATATGAAACATGCCAAAATTATGGAGGATTGAAAGAATCAAGAATAGAAGCCATTCCAAGGTCCCGCTACACCGATTGAAGGTTGGGACAATCATATCCAAAGTATTCCAGACTCCTCTATAAAAGAATGAGGCTGAAATACTTTGGAGGGGGTATCTGTAGGCGTATAACACTGCTTACAAGTTCCTTAACACAGCTCGGCACGGTGATTCGACAAACCAACGGACCATCGGGCAATATATCCAAGCATATTCGTTAGACCACAACACCGAAGCTGAGTGAGACGCGACGAGGCGGATTAACGAGGCGACGAGGTTAACGAATCGCACGCAAACAACAAAATACTTCCAATCACGTGCACAATCAAGCTAACGGGTTGATGAATCAACGAATCATCCAACTGTAGAGTCCACCACATCAACCAAGATCGGGAGTGGACTCAAATTCAAACACCGAAGCGGATTTACTGCCAAATCAGGATCCAGACTGCCAAATCAGAGTCTAGATCAACAAATCATAGTTCGGATAAACCGCAAAACTGGAAAATGACAAAACGGCAAACACCTAGAGGGCTCGGTCAAAACCGAGCCACCTAGGTGGCTCACCGAGCCACCTAGGGGTGGCTCGGTGGCCGAGCCACCTCCTAGGTGGATCGGTAGCCGAGCCACCTAAGGGTGGCTCGGCCATGGCCGAGCCACCCCCTGGTGGCTCGGCCAAAACCGAGCCCCCCCCTGGTGGCTCGGCCAAAACCGAGGCACCAGGAGGTGGCTCGGTGGCCGAGCCACCTCTTGGTGGCTCGGTGGCCGAGCCACCTGGGCCAAGCCCAGATCTGGGCCCAGATCTGAGCCCAGATCTGGTTCTAAATGCCTATAAATAGGCTTGGTGGCTCATTGTTTTGGAGGTTGGAATTTTTAGAGGCGAAGCTCTGCTGGATTGAGATCTAAACCTCGGAGTTTTGGAAGCTTTGAAGACTTGCACTTTTCAGATCTGGTTCTCGGCGATCATCCACACCAAATAAGGCAGGAGTTCGAGAGGGATCGGATCTGAGATCTACACGGTTATCCTCCGGATCAAAACTTAGTTTTTGATCCCGAGAAGAGTATCGATTTCGCTTAGTCGATTTCGATTACTTAGGGCTATTATTTCCTTGGTGAAATAATACTCCCGGCTATTATTTCCTTCGTGAAATAGCACCCGTTATACCGTGTAGATCCGACCGGATCGAGATCGCGCGGTGGTCCACGGATTAACCTCGGCGCAGGCGAAGAACCCACACAAGCAAGAGACCACAAAACAGGATCTTGCGATTTGTTCCACAAAAAAGGAAAGTTGTAATCTTTTTATTTTTTTCTTTGATTTTGTTGTAACCGGATCTTATAAAAAGACCGGATCTTTTGTAACTGATAAACAGTTGCTTAAGGAGACAATGACTTCAATGAAAGAAACAAATTTTCCTGCGAATAATCTGGCGACCAAAGTAGGAGCCACCGATCTCGCTGCCGAGATCGTTGCGTCGTAGCCGCGGATCTTGATCCCGGTCGAGGAGGAGGTCGAGTATGAATTCGACCAACAAAAGTTCGAGGAGTATCTATCATCCTCGTCCGGATCCACCTCCCCCCGCAAGTCCAAGAAGTCTCCGAAGTTCTCCTCTAGGAGAAAAGTCCGTTGGTATGAAGAAGTGCAGAATACCAACGAAGATCTCACCCCAATTGATGCCAAAGTTGCATCGGGTGAAGCTCCACCGACCTCCAACCAGGTCAAATCTGTTCTCGCCAATTCCTCCGTCGCTGAGGGCGTAGTGACTCTCTCAAAGAGAGCCCACCAGAGGCGACGTCAACGCCTAGCGCGGCAAATCGCAAAGGCAATGGAGTCCACTGACGGAATCCGTTATAATGCGGATCTGAAGAACAGGAGAGGCAAACAGCCTCAACAACCAATGAATGGTAGCTCCTCCAAGCCACCAACGAATGAATGGATCCGTGTCAAACGGAATCGTTCGACACTTGAGGAGCGCATTCGCAAGCGCCGCGCGCTGTTAGCGCAGGCACGGACTCAAGTCCAAGAAACCCGCAGAAGACTACAGAAGGAAATGGCCAAGAAGCCGCCACCAACCCGCCAAGTATGGAGGCCGAAGTCTGAAGCGGCGATTCAGGCTAAAGAGAAACCATTGCAGCCTTCAGCAAAAGTTCAACCTCCGGCGAACCGACCTAAATCACCGATAATTCCAATAGCTACTCCGGGAGATCCCGCAGGACCATCCCGAAGAAGGAGGTCAGTTTTGGAGCGCCTCGGTCCACTTCCCGATGAGCGATGCAAAGCTCCAGTTCAAGAACGTTTGGGCCCGATAAAGAAGCCCCGAACGACTCAACATGCTGGGAGTCGCCGCCACCCTCAACATGACAAGGAGTTCATGGCAGCTACGCGCACCAATTTGCGCATTGATGTCCAGGAGCCCGCTGAGAACTCACGCCCACAAAGGCATGTTTCGAGGCGCGTGACTCTTGAAAGCCCAAAGAAGACAGTTCGCCCTCAGAAGGAAACATTATCGTCTGATGATGATAACGTTATACCTGAGAAGTCATGCCAACACATGATAGGTTACTCCGACCTTCAAGCCGACGAGTTGTACTATCATGTTGGGGGTACGAGTAAAACCAGGAAAAGGAGTCATTGAGAACTAGAAACTCAATGCCCCTGTTCCAAACTCATTCGGGCAGTATTGTCTGAGTGCAACTGCACCAAAACAGTCCCCGAAAGAATTTCGGTTTTCGAAAGGCTCAGTACCGAAACGCCAAAACGAAGACCTAGGCGTTTCCGATAAAGAAGAACGGTTGTTGAAGATGGAGAATTTCCGAGGGTCACCACTAATATGACCAGCAAAGGGACATCGACACAGGATAATCCCGAGTCAATTCCGGAAGTACCCCGGCGTGTAACCCGTCTGCAGTCTGGAGCCATCATACGAGCAACTTATGGTAGGGTTCGGACAAGATTACCTTCAGAAGATAAAGAATCGGATGCCTGCTCTGTGGTCGCATCAGATAATACAGTGTCCAGCGAGGGACAACCCCGCGAGTCACTTATGGTAAGTGCGGAACAAGTGGCCAAGATGCTCGAAGAAGCCATGGCTAAACAACAGGAGAGCTTCAGGTTCGAAATGCAGATGGCCATGCAGAATATGAGAGAAATGCATGACCAACAAATCCAAGTACTGACAAACCAGCAAGGCGAACCAAGTCGTCGTAACCAGGTTAATCTGGAAGATGAGGACATAGGTGCGGATGAAGCTCATAATGCCAATAATCCTCCCATCAATGCAGGGGGTGGTATCGAGAATGCTAGTCATAACGTCACACTTCCACCTCAGAATTGTGCTAACGAAAATACAGGTGAAAGTTTGAAGATTAAAAACCTCGAAAGCAAAATCAATACGTTGATTTCCGCTCAAGAGATGAAGAAGACGGGCATTCCTTGTCCATACCCAAGAGAATGGGAATCAATCCTGTATCCGACGAAGTTCAATCTAATTAACTTCGCGCCGTTTGATGGGAAGGGTTCACCCACTCAGTATTTGATTTACTTCAAATCACACCTAGGGGTTATCTCTGGTAATGAGCCTCTGATGGTACGGTCCTTCGTTGGCACTCTTCGTGGAGCCGCCTTCGATTGGTTTCGCCGCCTCAAGCCAGGAAGTGTGAATAGCTGGGACGACATGGAGACTAAATTCCTAACCAACTTCTTCGACGACGACACCGAGATATCCATCGGGTCGTTGCTTGACGAGAAACAGAAAGACGGGGAATTGGTTGATACCTTCGTCAAAAGGTTCCGGAACAAGGCGATGAACTGTCGGGACCCGATCACTAAGGAGTTCATTCTCCAGACTTGCCACAACAACCTCGCATTGGACGTGTTGGAAGCAATGGGGACAGTACCGTCCAACACTTGGAAAGACTTGAAGGTGCACGGTGAACAAGCCGAACGCTTCCTCCGAAGGAAGAAGGCCGAGAGGAGCCAATCGACGATTAATCCTCCGAACTCGAACTTCGCCTCCCGTGGTAAGGGCAAGGCACCTGCAGCTGCTGTTGGTGATAATCAATTGTCGCAACAACAACCCCGAAGGCATCAAAAGACCTCGGATCCAAAACTCCAAAAAGAATATTCCTTCAAGGACGAAGACGTTCCAACCATCTTCGAATCCCTCCTTGAAAACAACAAGATCAAGCTACCACCTATCGTCAATCAGGAGGAAGCTGACAATACTGCGGATCCAAAGCACTGTGTGTATCACAGGAGGATCCTTCATCCCACTATGGATTGCTTTACTCTCAGGAATAGCATCCAAACCTTGGTTGAAGCCGGCGTTATATCTCTCAATTAAGTTGAATGAACACTCCGAAGAGTATATGAGTATAAACTGCTTCTAAATCCTCCGACCGGTATAAGAGGTTAAACTGCTCCCCGATACTCCAATAGGTATATGAGTCTAAACTATTTCCTTTCTTCCACGAGAAGTTCCTGGAGAGTGCCATGCATGGTATTATTAAGGATAACCCGATCATGCAGCTAATACAATAATAAACTCAGTTTCGCAAGAAAAGCTGGGGGTGGATGATTCATGTAACGGGAAGTTCCCGAAAGGATGTTACATGTAATTTTCTTAGGGATAACCTGATCATTACAAATTAGATGATAAACACTAAACCTCCACTGTGATTAGGGCCACAACCAAAATCCCCTCTCGATTCCTTCAATGAACGAGAGGCCCATAAATTGAACGATCAAACCATCCTAAAGTTAGGACCAAAACCAAAATCCCCTCTCGATTTCTCCAATGAATGAGAGGTCCACTTTCAAATCGAGTGATCAAACCTTCCTATAGTTAGGATCACCTCAAACTCCCGCTTGGTCAAACCTTCCTACAGTTAGGGTCAAAACCATAATTCACTCTCGATAAATGAGGAATTCACCTTTAATTCGGTAATCAAACCTTCCGATAGTTAGGATTATCCGAATCTGTCCGATTCTAAGAGTGGAGATCCCACTTCGAGTTTCACCTTTCTGGATTATGGGGGTGGAGATCCCACCCCGAGTTTCCTTTGTATCTGAAGATAGAATATAAAATTCTTCCTCTTCAGCTTTGGGAGACAGGATATAAAATTCTTCCTCTCCCGCATTGGGTTCGCCTTCACCCTAAAAGAAGACCGGGAAATAGAATATAAAATTTTTCCTTTCCCACACCAACCTTTTCTAAGAATTCATCAATTTAGGATTCATCCTAGGAAGTTTATCCTGAATCCTAAGCAGGGATAAGTTTGCGCCTAACACGCGCTGCCGGTTTAGTCTTTCTCCGTAGAAAAAAACACCAGAGTTCGATTCTGGGGTATCCTATCCTGAAACCTAAGAAGGGATAAGTCTACGCCTAATCCGCGCTGCCGGTTAGTTCTTAATCGTTAAAAAGAACACCCGCCCACATATTCAACATTGTGGCAGGTTGTTATTAATAACACCAAAATCCATGCCTTACACGCATGTGGAATTTCATCCTGAATCCTAAGAAAGGATATGCTGACGCCTAACACGCGAAGCCAGGTTAGTCTTTTACTGTCCAAGATGACACCAGAACCTGATTCTGGGGACCTTTATCCCGAAGCCTAAGTAGGGATAAGTCAGTGTCTAATACACGTTGCCGGGTAGCTTATTCCCGTAACAATGGCGAAGTCTACGTATTCGAAGTCGTAGCAGCAAGTCTCAGAGAATTCACTCTCTTAGCACAACGTTACATGCGGAACGGATTTAGACAATCCGCATGCTTGCCCGACTCAAACGGTAGTCGGTAAGGCTTATCAAACCCGTTGATGGCTGAGAATTTGCCAAAAATTCTATAAATAAGAGTCATTAACGCATCAACTCCGTTAGTTGGTCTCGTGATTCGAACCCTGATTGCGGAAAAATACCCTTTCAGAGGAGTAGAAAATTTCCACACAGATTCGGTCTTCTATTCGGAATCGCAAGAGAAAGAAGATGTTGACAGCGGCAACGAGGCGGACGTCGAACCAGACCCCGAAGGAGATTGTCCATGGGAATTGAACTTTAATGTAGTGGGTTCAGTCGAGAACAATAATAATGTACCGAGTGAGGGCGAGTGGTGCATTAATGAAGATTTTATTTTGGCGTACTTGTCTGATGAATCTTTTAAAGTTGAACAAACAGGTACCAATCTATGGCGCACACTGTGTGCAGAAACATCTCTCACATTGCCAATTAAGTCTTCGGACGAAGAAGTAGAAGATGCACAGAAGACTTTCTTCAAAGTCCCGTCTAGAAGGAAAGGACAGAGGCCGATTCATTTCGGTAAAGTTAAACCCGAACCGCTCAAACGGGGAAGTTCTGAAGAAGATGATGGAGTTCCTCAATTCCATTATCACGAACCTAACTCCCTCCGATTAATGAAGCAAATGGGATACAACTTTAACAAAAAACAAGGTTTGAACTTCGGGAAAGGAAGGCGAACACCAATTCGAATGTCTCTCACTCCCGAAGGAAAACCACCGGATTATTATAAAAAAACCGGAAGAGGCTTGGGCTATGTCACAACGCCCCCTGCCTTATAAAATGAAATCAGTAATTACCTACGGCAAGATCATTCATCTGGAACATCTTCCTGGGAATCTGACGTCAGCGTCGGACCTTTCTTTAAAAGTTTGACTGTGAACATGGTTTCAACCAGTCATCCAGATGAAGACGCAGGGGGTGATGAAGAATTAATCGAATCAACCGACGACCCCTGGATCAAACGTCTTAACATCTTGTGGGATATGCGTTTCGAACAACGCGAACCACCCACCGAAGATAAAGTGATCCAGATCAACATGGGAGATGAATCTGATCCTAAGCCTATCTTTATAGCTGAAGATTTATCATCATCCGAAAAAGAGGACCTTATATCTCTCATCCGAGAATATATAGATGTCTTTGCTTGGAATTATGAAGATATGCCCGGCCTGGACCCAAAAGTAGCCACGCATCGTCTCAACATCGATCTGGATGCAGAACCCGTTAAACAGCAACAACGCCGGTTTCGTCCAGAGGTCATGGAAGCAATTGAGTCCGAAGTTAAAAAGCTTATAGATTCAGGTTTTGTTAGGGAAGAACAACATCTAGATTGGATGGCTAACATTGTTCTAGTTCCCAAGAAAAATGGTAAGGTCCGAATATGCATCGACTTTCGTGACCTCAACGCAGCTTGTCCGAAAGACGAGTTCCCTCTTCCTATCACTGATGTCATGATCGACAATACCTGTGGATATGAAATGATGTCTTTCATGGATGGATTCTCAGGGTACAATCAAATCAAGATGCATCCTGAAGACAAAAAGCATACTGCATTCAGAACCCCACTCGGGGTGTATTGCTACACAGTGATGCCCTTCAGCCTGAAAAACGCAGGTGCAACTTATCAACGCGCAATGAACGCCATCTTCCATGAACATCTGCGTAAGAAGATCGAGTGCTACGTTGACGATATAGCAGTAAAAAGCCAGCATAAAGGTGATCATCTCGCAGACTTGAAGACAATGTTCGATATCATGCGAACACATCAACTGAAGATGAACCCAACAAAATCATTCCTTGGGGTGTCAAGCGAAAAATTCCTAGGATTTATCGTCACATCCAAGGGAATCTCTCTTGATCCAGAAAAAGTGCGTGCTATCCAAGACATGCCACCTCCGAAGGGTCTCAAAGAACTCCGAGGATTACAAGGGAGGTTGGCCTACATTCGGAGATTTATATCAAATCTTTCTGGACGTTGTCAACCTTTCTCTAAACTCATGAAGAAAGGAGTATCCTTTATTTGGGATAAGGATTGCCAAAGGGCATTCGAAGAAATTAAGGAGTATCTTACTCAACCGCCTGTTCTTGTAGCCCCAATATCAAGAAAACCATTCCTGTTGTATGTGAGAGCCATGGAACACTCTCTTGGAGCCTTGTTGGCCCAGAACAATGATCAAGGTCAAGAGCAGGCCGTCTACTACCTAAGTAGGACTATGATGGGAGCCGAACACCGATACAATCCCGTTGAAAAAGAATGTCTCGCTTTGGTATTTGAAGTTCAAAAAATGCGACACTACCTAGTTGGACAGACGATTCATGTCATCTCTAAGGTGAATCCCTTGAGAGTTATAATGACTAAGCCATCATCTCTGAATTGCCGGCTCGCAAAATGGGCCATTCTCTTGTCACAATATGATATGCAATTCATGCCTCAAAAGGCGGTCAAAGGTCAAGCGTTGGCAGACTTTTTGGCTGATCACCCGGTACCAGGGACATCTAAAATGTATGAAGAACTGCCCGACGAGGTTGCGGAAGCTTGTACCACTCAAGAATCTACGTAAGTGTGGAAATTATTCTTTGACGGTGCATCCAAGGCAAACCCTCACGGAGCAATTACTGCGGGAGTAGGAATGGTGTTCATCTCCCCAAATGGTTCACATCATCCCAAGAGGATTTTCCCTAATCGAACCTTGCACCAACAATATGGCTGAATATAATGCTCTGCTACTAGGAATGCAATTTGCCGAAGAACTTAATATTCGCCATCTCGAGGCTTACGGTGACTCTCAACTTATCGTAAATCAAGTCCGAGGGGAATACGAAGTACGTCACGAGGACCTAATCCCGTACTACTTCGCAGTGCTAAAGTAAGCTAAGAAGTTCGAAGGGTTCTTTATTGAATACATTCCACGAGCTCAGAATGCCTACGCAGACGCCTTGGCATCGTTGGCAACTTCATTGGCATTACCACCAGGGGCTAAAACAACAATCCCAGTCACAGGGTGTGAGCTATACTGCTCCAAGATTCTTATAGAGAAAAGCTCAGATAAGACAACGACAGAAGAAGTCTGTACGACCTCGATGGAACTTGAAGCTAGGGATTGGCGATTTTCGTACATCGACTATGCAGTATACGGAATCTTACCTGATGACCCTAAGGAAGCGGCCACTATCAAGCGAAAGGCCCTCCGATTCTATTATGATGCAATTTCTCAAACTCTGTACCGTAAATCACATGACGGAGTTTTGCTTAGATGCCTCTCTCGGAAAGAAGCAAAAGAGGCCCTGAAGGAAGCTCATGACGGAATGTGTGGAGCTCATCAGCCTGGAGCTAAGTTGGACGACCGTCTCTGATGAATTGGATATTACTGGCCAAAGATGTAGGCAGATGCAGCAGACTACGCTAAACGTTGTCATGCATGCCAGATTCATGGTGATTTTATCCATCAAGCGCCGGGAAATTTACATCCTACATCTGTATCTTGGCCATTTGAAGTATGGGGTATGGATATCGTGGGTCCAATTTCTCCTTCGACTTCTAAAGGACATCGGTTCATTTTGGCCATGACCGACTATTTCTCCAAATAGGCGGAGGCAATCCCGCTAAAAGAAGTCAAGACGAAGAACGTGGTTAAGTTCATCAAACATCACGTCATCTATCGTTTTGGAGTCCCGAGACGAATAGTTCACGACAATGGAACACAATTCGTTAGTTTTGGGTTTCAGAGATTTTGTGATAGATTCAGAATTCAAAGTGTCGCATCTACGGCGTATTATCCGCCAGCGAATGGCCTTGCAGAAGCCTTTAACAAAACCATTGTGAAACTTCTTAAGAAATTCGTTTCTAAGAGTCGACGTGATTGGGATGAAAGACTCGGCGAATGTTTGTGGGCCTATCGAACAACGGTGAGGACCTCTACAAGAGCTATGCTGTTCTCCTTAGTATACGGCTGTGAAGCTGTACTGCCACTTGAGATTCAAATCCCTTCTCTGAGAGTCGCAATTACAACGGGACTCACAGAAGAAGAAAAACATTGACGACGTCTACAGGAACTTGAAGCTTTGGACGACAAGCGACTTCAAGCTCAACAGCAAATTGAATTATATCAAGCCCGTATTTCTAAAGCCTACAATAAAAAGGTTAAAGAACAGATTTTCAAGAAAGGCGATTTAGTTTTGGCTAATCGACGACCTATGGTGATGACTCACAAAACCAAAGGGAAGTTTAATCCCAAATAGGAGGGACCTTTTATGATAGAGACAGTCTATTCCAACGGAGCCTACCATCTCATCGATAGAAAAGGCGACGGACTTATGATGCCAATTAATGGGAAATTTCTCAAGAAATATTACCCGTAGTCTGCAAGTCTCTTGAGTCAAACTGGGGGTTGCTTACTAAATGTTTTTTTTCGAACAAATTGTTCTCCTACCTTGTATGCCGTCAAGTTAACATTACACCTCTGACGACTTAAGTTATTAAGAATCATTATAATAAAGGAATTTTCCAAAGCCTGCCAGTTAGATATCAGCATAACCTATTTGGTGAAAAAGTCCCAACCCGGACCGCGTTCAGCCCTCCTGAACGCAAGTCCTACGGCTGCGTTCAAAAAAGTCTACAGCTACGTTTCAAGTCCCACAACTGCAAGGCCTGACACTGCGTTCTCACCAACGAACGCACGACATGAACATTTCAATTTCCAGAAAATACTCAACAAACTGGAAGGCATCAAGTTTTTCCTAAAGACCGGACTTATAACTACAACCCAAGTCTGGAAGTTGCGTTCGAACCTGTTTGAATGCAAAAACAAAACCAGATGCCCTCAACAGGCCTGCGTTCAAATCATTCAAACGTAAGGGAATAATTGTCAGAAATTCCCATACCATAAAAGAGACTATCATTTCAAGAGATGGCCACAGTTCATCACAGGCAAGAGTAATAATTGTTACGAAAGTATCAAAAAATTATTACAGGCCAAAAAGTATTATGAAAGTCCCTAAAGAGAAAAGGATGCGAGACGGGCTTTAGCCTGAGCTATACGTGCAGCATGCTTAGCTCGAACTTCCGCTTCAGCCCTCCCCCTCAATTCTTCAGCAGTGGCAGCAGCAGCACCAGCTCCTGATCGCAAGGCTTGAAAAGCCTCCTCTATCTCAGGCCTCAAGTCGGCACTCTGCAATTTTTCCAAGGTTTCCACAGTACCTGAGAAGAAGTAAACCTTCTCGGCACAGTGATAAGCCCAGCTGCGGTTGATACGTTTAAGCAAGCGCATCACCTCAAAGAACGAGTCCTGAAATTCTGAAAATGGGGCCCATCCTTGCTCAGAGATGAGGTATGCTTGCCTCACCATGTTCTCCAGGAGCTCCGTGAGGAAGTGCACACTCTCGAAGTCTGGAGTAAAAACTTTACCAGGAAGGACCATAGCGAGAGGGGTAATCAGAGGAGCGTTTTCTTAGAGCAATCCTTCTCCTTTATCGTCAGATATAATGATGGGTTCAGAAGCAGAAGACCCACCTTGCAACAAAAGTAAACATAAATTCAGTAAATCCTCTGGCAACAGAATTTAAACACAGGAGTCCAGACATGCGTCAAATTCAATCTGAACGCAAGAAATCTAGACTTGCGTTGGATCCCAATGAATGCAAAACTTCTTCCTGCGTCCAAGATTAAGGGATTAACCCTTTGTCTTATCAACAAACAAAAAAATTCTGTTCTATGTTCAAGATCAAAGAACATTGGAACATGGTCTTGGAACAGTTCTTATCTATAAACACAGAAATTTCTCCGTGTGTTTAACATTAAGGGTGACAATGGGCACGGGAAGTTATTTTCAGGATCTAAAGTCAAGAAGATGAACAGTTTTCTTCAAGAAACATGAATTGCAATCAAAGAAGAATGCTTAAACAAGGAAGACAGCGAGGCTTACCTCGATGACCAGGCATCGGAGGCGTCGACGACGGTCCGGAGGCGGACCCAAAAGTATCCTTCAACGGCGGTGGAGGGTGCGCCATCTGTTCGTCTCCACCCGAGCGGGATTTTTGGGAAGACTTGGCCAGAGGACGAGACAGAATAGTTGAAGAACTAACGAGAAGAAACTCGTTTCTAAGTTCAAGAAAGAAGTTTAAACGTTGAGGCTTTTGACATGACTAATTAGCCCTATTTATAAATAATTAATAATGATAAGGTAGAGTTCCAAGACTCCTGTTGGGTGAAGTCTCTTCGCCATCATTATAGCCGCTTGGACTTCTGATAAGACGCAAGACAAGACCCTGCGTCCATAAGATAGGCAAGCCAGACCTTGTAGGCGTATAAAATTGCCTATAGGTCCCCTCGCATAGCTCGACACGAGGAATCAACGAACCATCGAGTGACGAGACGACGAGGTCAACAAATTATGCGCGATCAACAGAATGCATTCGCGTGCGGAATCAATCCAACGGTTCGGGGAGTCAATAAGTCGTCCAACCAAGAACGGACTCGGATGAATCGCGATCGAATCAATATCAACGGAGGATTCGAACTCAAACACCAGGGTGGACTTACTACCAAATCAAGATCCAGACTGTCAAATCAAGTCCGGATAGATCAACCACACAACCAAATCAAGTCCGAACAACAGAGAACCGGAAACAACGGGAAACGACGGACACCACGGCAACACCCGGGGGGACTCGGCCGAAACCGAGCCACCCCAAGGTGGCTCGGCCAAGGCCGAGCCACCCATGGGTGGCTCGGCCCAGAACTGTGCACGGGCACAGTTTTGAGTGCCTATAAATAGGCTATGTGTGTTCATTTGTCAGAGGTGGGATTTTGGAGGAGACGAAGCCCTGCTGAATTGGAGACTCAGATCTAAAAAAGATCAGAACTTTAAGACTTTGAAGAGTTGCTCATCCAGATCTGGTGCTCGGCGATCATCAACGTCAAATAAGGCAGGTGTTCGAGAGGAACCGGATCTCAGATCTCAGATCTACGTAGGTACACTCCGGATCAAAGCTTGGTTCTCTGGTCCCGAGATTGGAGCGGTTGTTTCCTTGGTGAAACAATCCCTCCCGGCTATTATTTCCTTGGTGAAATAGTACCCGTTATACTGCGTAGATCCGATCGGATCTAGATCTCGCGGTGGTCCACGGATAAACCCCGGCGCAGGCAAACAACCCACGCAAGCGAGCGACCGCAAAACAGGAGCTCGTGATTTGTTCGACAAACAAGGAAACAAAGTTGTAATTTTCATTTCTTTTTATTTGATTTTCATTGTAACCGGATCTTATAAAAAGACCGGATCTTTGTAATCGATAAACAATTACCAAGTGTACAATGGAATTAGTAATGAAGAAAGCAACGATTTTTCCCGCGAACAATCTGACGACCACAGTGGGAGCCACCGATCTCGCTGCCGAGATCAGAGCGTCGCAGCCGCGGATCTCAATCCCGGTCGTGGAGGAGGTCGAATACGAGTTCGATTAGCAAAAGTTCGAGGCGTACCTGTCGTCCTCGTCCGGATCAACCTCCCCCCGCAAGTCCAAGAAGTTCTCCTCCAGGAGAAAAATTCGTTGGTATGAAGATGTCGAAAACACCAACGAAGATCTCGCCCCGCTGGATGCCGAAGCTGCATTGGGTGAGATCTCTCCAACTTCCAACCAGGTCAGATCTACTCTGGCCGAATCTTCCGTTGCCGAGGGCGTGGTGACTCTCTCGAAGATGTTTTTGGGAAAAGTTGCTGTTTTCATTGCTCTTTTTGAGATCTGTTACAACTTCAATCGTTACAACAGAATTAAATGAAAACAAAAGATTACAACTTTATCGAAAATAAACACGAGATCCCGTTTTGGTGCGGTCTCGCTTGCGTGCGTCTTTAGCCTGTGACGGGGATGTTGATATCCGTGGACCGCCGGTCGATCAAGGTCATTTCCGAAAGAATCCGGTAGAGTTTCGTCTATCCGCGAAGGGATATAGAAACAGAACTTCGTCGATCCGCGTGAGATCTCAGAAGTTTAAAGCTTATATCTCGGCTAAAACGAGACACTAGCTCTTCTTAGTGTCACCTGCGAAGGGTAACACCAAGGAAAAGAAAGGGGGAATGAAGAAGAAGTTGATGAAGAACTCTCACTCCTCGATCCGGCAGGGCTTCGCCGCTCTCTTTGAAAACTTCGACTCCTTACTCCGGCAGGGCTTCGCCGCTTCAAAATTCAGATCTTGCTCAAGGCCAAAAATCAAGAGAGGAGCCAAGCCAAGAGCAAAATCAGGAGCCCCTTCAAATGGAGACCAAGGGGGCTATTTATAGCCAAATGGAGAGGGGGGGGTGCTCAAAA
>BQKN01065883.1:886373-906254 GCA_022839385.1 Asparagus kiusianus | reverse complement strand
AACCTTCCTACAGTTAGGACCAAAATCAAAATCCCCTCTCGATTCCTCCAATGAACGAGAGGTCCGCTTTCAAATCGAGTGATCAAACCTTCCTACAGTTAGGGTCATCTCAAACTCTCGCTTGGTCAAACCTTCCTACAGTTAGGACCAAAACCGTAATTCACTCTCGATAAACGAGAAATCCATCTTTAGCTCGGTAATCAAACCTTCCGACAGTTAGGGTTATCCGAATCTTTTCGATTCTCGGAGTGGAGATCCCACTCTCAGTTTTACCTTTCCGGATTCTAGAGGTGGAGATCCCACCTCGAGTCTCCTTTCCAACTGGGAATAGAATATAAAATTCTTCCTTTCCACACCAATCATTTTCCAAGAATTTTGTATTCATTCTAGGTATTTTATCCTGAAACCTAAGCAGGGATAAGTCTGCGCCTAACACGCGCTGCCGGTTTAGTCTTTCTCCGTAGAAGAAGACACCAGAGTTCGATTCTGGGGTATTTTATCCTGAAACCTAAGAAAGGATAAGTCGGCGCCTAACAAACACCGCCGGTTAGTTCTTAACCGTTAAAAAGAACACTCGCTCACATATTCAACATTGTGGCAGGTTGTTATTAATAACGCCAAAATCCATGCCTTATACGCATGGGGAATTTCATCCTGAATCCTAAGAAAGGATATGCCGACGCCTAACACGCGTCGCTGGTTTAGTCTTTCACCGATTGAAGAAGACACCAGAATCCGATTCTGGGGACCTTTATCCCGAAGCCTAAGTAGGGATAAGTCAACGTCTAATACACGTTGCTGGGTAGCCTATTCCCATAACAACGGCGAAGTCTACGTATTCAAAGTCGTAGCACAAAGTCTTAGAGGATTCACCCTCTTAGCACAACGTAACATGCGGAACGGAGTTAGACAATCCGCATGCTAGCCCGACTCAAACGGTAGTCGGTAAAGGTTAATCAAATCCGTTGAAGGCTGGGGGTTAGCCAAAAATCCTAAAGTCAACGCCTAACACGCGTCGCCGGGTAACCTATTCCCGTAACAAATGGTAAAGTCTATGTATTCAACATCATAGCACAAAGTCTAAGGGAGTTCATTCCTTTAGCACAACGTCACATGCGGAACGGATTAAAACAATTCGCATGTAAGCCCGATTCAAACGGTAATCGGTAAGAGCACGTCAAATCCGTTGAAGGCTGAGGATTTGCCAAAAATCCTAAGTCAACGTCTCATACACGTTGCTGTTTAGTCTTTTCACGGGAGAAAGACGAAGTCTACGTATTCAATATCGTAGCACTAAAAGGGTTAACTCTTTTAGCACAACGTCACATGCGGAACGGACTTAAACAATCCGCATGCTAGCCTGACTCAAACGGTAGTCGGTAAAGGCTTATCAAATCCGTTGATGGCTGAGAATTTGCCAAAAATTCTATAAGTACGAGTCATTGACACATTAATTCTATGGATTGGTCTCGTGACTCGAGTATCCGCCACGCTCCAATACCTTAAGAGCTTAAACTATGTATACTCCAGCAGACGTACGAGTATAAACTGTGTCAAACGCCGAACAGCGCATCACAATGGAGCCTGGACGCCGGACAAAGCGTCGCAATGAAGCCTGGACGCCAAACAACGCGTCGCAATGAAGCTCAAACGCCAAACAACGCGTTGTAAATGAAGATTCAACACCGTCAATCGATGATCAGCTCTATGTTAAATCAACCAACTCGAGCTAAAAAAGTCAAGAAATCAAGAATCGGTTTCAAGTTCAAAATTTCGACAACGGTCAGACAATAAATGCAGCACCGGAATCCTTACAAGCATTCGACAAAGCACCGAATAGCCTGAAGGAATTGAAGGAATCCAGAACAGAAGCCATTCCAAAGTCCCATTACACCGACTGAAGGTTGGGACAATCACATCCAAAGTATTCCAGACTCTTCTATAAAAGAACGAGACTGAAATACTTTGGAGGGGGTATCTGTAGGCGTATAAAATTGCCTATAGGTCCCCTCGCACAGCTCGACACGAGGAATCAACGAACCATCGAGTGACGAGATGACGAGGTCAACAAATTGCGCGCGATCAATAGAATGCATTCGCGTGCGGAATCAATCCAACGGTTCGGGGAGTCAATAAGTCGTCCAACCAAAAACGGACTCGGATGAATCGCGATCGAGTCAATATCAACGGAGGATTCGAACTCAAACACCAAGGTGGACTTACTACCAAATCAAGATCCAGACTATCAAATCAAGTCCGGATAGATCAACCACACAACCAAATCAAGTCCGAACAACAGAGAACCGGAAACAACGCGAAACGACGGACACCACGGCAACACCCGGGGGGACTCGGCCGAAACCGAGCCACCCCAAGGTGGCTCGGCCCAAGCCGAGCCACCCTGAGGTGGCTCGGTGGCCGAGCCACCCATGGGTGGCTCGGCCCAGAACTGTGCACGGGCACAGTTCTGAGTGCCTATAAATAGGCTATGTGTGTTCATTTGTCAGAGGTGGGATTTTGGAGGAGGCGAAGCCCTGCTGAATTGGAGACTCAGATCTAAAAAAGATCAGAACTTTAAGACTTTGAAGACTTGCTCATCCAGATCTGGTGCTCGGCGATCATCAACGTCAAATAAGGCAGGTGTTCGAGAGGAACCGGATCTCAGATCTCAGATCTACGTAGGTACACTCCGGATCAAAGCTTGGTTCTTTGATCCCGAGATTGGAGCGGTTGTTTCCTTGGTGAAACAATCCCTCCCGGCTATTATTTCCTTGGTGAAATAGTACCCGTTATACTGCGTAGATCCGACCGGATCTAGATCTCGCGGTGGTCCACGGATAAACCCCGACGCAGGCAAACAACCCACGCAAGCGAGCGACCGCAAAACAGGAGCTCGTGATTTGTTCGACAAACAAGGAAACAAAGTTGTAATTTTTATTTCTTTTTATTTGATTTTCATTGTAACCGGATCTTATAAAAAGACCGGATCTTTGTAATCGATAAACAATTACCAAGTGTACAATGGAATCAGTAATGAAGAAAGCAACGATTTTTCCCGCGAACGGACCTAAACTCAACAATCCAGAGATGCGTTGTTTCAAAAATACGCAGCCCCACTTAAGAGCATGAACGCAGGGGGTACCCCTATTTCTAGGATTGGATTCTTGGAAAATATACTGGTTAAGTTTAAAACTTCTGCACAATTTAGAACAAAATAATTGACAAAATCTTTCCAATGTCAACATTAAGCCTATGATGGGTTTCATTCCTACAGAGTTTGAACTCTATCTTTCTCAAAGTTGCTCCGATCGCAACACTTCTAACTTATCGACTCTCATCAATAGAGCGATAAGTCCTCAAAGTTGCTCCAAACGCAACACTTCCAACTTATCAACTCTCGTCAATAGAGCGATAAGTCCTCAAAGTTGCTCCAAACACAACACTTCCAACTTATCGACTCTCATCAATAGAGCGATAAGTCCTCAAAGTTGCTCCAAATGCAACACTTCTAACTTATCGACTCTCGTCAATAGAGCGATAAGTCCTCAATGTTGCTCCGATCGTAATACTTCTAACTTATCGACTCTCGTCAATAGAGCGATAAGTCCTCAAAGTTGCTCCATACGCAACACTTCCAACTTATCGACTCTCGTTAATAGAGCGATAAGTCCTCAAAGTTGCTCCAAACGCAACACTTCCAACTTATCGACTCTCGTCAATAGAGCGATAAGTCCTCAAAGTTGCTCCAAACACAACACTTCCAACTTATCAACTCTTGTCAATAGAACGATAAGTCCTCAAAGTTGCTTCGATCGTAACACTTCCAACTTATCGACTCTCGTCAATAGAGCGATAAGTCCTCAAAGTTGCTCCGATCGCAACACTTCCAACTTATCGACTCTCGTCAATAGAGCGATAAGTCCTCAAAGTTGCTCCAAACGCAATACTTCTAACTTATCAACTCTCGTCAATAGAGCGATAAGTCCTCAAAGTTGCTCCAAACGTAACACTTCCAACTTATCGACTCTCGTCAATAGAGCGATAAGTCCTCAAAGTTACTCCAAATGCAACACTTCCAACTTATCGACTCTCACCAATAGAGCGATAAGTCCTCAAAGTTGCTCCAAACGTACGCTTCCAACTTATCGACTCTCGTCAATAGAGCGATAAATCCTCAAAGTTGCTCGGATCGCAACACTTCCAACTTATCGACTCTCGTCAATAGAGCGATAGGTCCTCAGAATCACCATGTAACATGACACTTCTAAAATTTACAAATTTCTTCCAGTGCTTAAAATGAAAGCACATAAACAATCTATCCTTTGATATTAAAGCAGAATTTCATGGTTCCATGTCAGAAAATGATATGTAAAAGAAACGATGAAAAACAAAACAGTGCTACGTTTATTCAAAGGAAAGCAAAGCAAAGCAAAGCAACAAGGAAATAAGTATTGTTTCTACCAAAGGAGCAATACAAGAACTGACTCGTCAATCCATCAAACTAAAGGAGATAAGTTAAGACTTAATATCAGAAAGTTTCTCTTCATGATCAGTTCGCACCAGCATCTCAGCTCGTTTTCGAAGCTCGTCATCATTAGGAAGCATGGCGGTAATCCTCTGCTTGGCCTCTGCAAGAGCATTGGCTCCTGTACGATAATCGACTAGAGAGGTTGCACTCTTGATGTTGAGCTCAGTGACGATAACTTCTTCTCGTTTGAATTGAGCCTTCAACCTGGTCAACTCTACTTCAGCAGCGACGATCTTCTCCCGTAAATTCTCTAGAGAAGTGCTGGAGAGCGCTGGCTCAGCTTGCTTTTGAGCATACAGCTTTTGCAAATATTCAACCCGGACTTCCTCCTCGACTATACAACGCTGAGCTGCTTCATATTTATTAAACTCCTCAGCCCAGATGTCTTCAAACGTCGACGCAATCTGCGCTTGGATATCAGCACGACCTAAGGCCTCCAAGAACCTCAGCTGCGCCTCCAGGCATGAGATAGCTTCTGAGTAACGACGAATGACATCGACATCACCCACAAACTTGAGGTTGTTCAACTATTGGTGAGCATAGGCTTGAAGGTTTCAAAAGTATCTCTGCCAGCCAATACCACCTCAATCACCTTCTCTGTCAGAGTCTCTAGATAATTAAGAGAAATCTTAAGAAAGTCTAGCACAATTGTGGGACTCGAAGCAGCGATGGGAGATGGTACAGAAACTTCTGAGGATACTGAGCCAAGTAAAAGACCAGCAGGTGATTTTGGCATAGTAGCTTGGGAGGGAATGTCGACATCCAGCTGAGATGGACTCATTTGAAGAACCATAAGTTCCCCCGCTCCAGATGATCTTGGCACGTCCACGACTTCTATAGAGGCTAGAGAAATTGTCAATAAGGTTGTCGGTGGGAGAGTTGTCGTTGAGAGCTCCAAGCAAGGTGGTTCTGACGCCTGAGTTGGTGGAAGCACAGGCTGTTGCGTCGAAGTAGGGATGACAGCACTTGCCTCATGTATCATAGGATCTATATGAAAAAATTATTTAAATGTACAATAAAGACTGGTCGTAAATCAAAACAAACGACACTTACCCGTGAGAGGCAAAGGGATGTAAGGCGACACTTTGTCTGAAGAAGAGGGTGGTCGAATATCCCACTCCCCAGGATCATCGTTATCATCACTTAAATTGTCATTGTTCTCGTCACTCCCACTTTGGTCGCCACCACCATCTGTATCGTTCGCACCGTCGCTATGATTTGTAGGCTCCTCTTCATTCACGAGGGGAAATGCTGGTGGATCTTCAGTGAGAGTAGGTTTTGATATGATTCCAGTGGTAGGGCTAGGCTGTACGTCTCCTACAGGTGGTAATAGCACAGAAGTGGAAGGAGACTTGTCTGCTGCTAAGTCTTGCTGGGCAGCCACTGTAGGCTCCGGGACCGGAGGTCTATCTTCTTCAACATGAGGAGCAGTAGAGGCGGTATCGTGAAGCGTGTCTTCAGGGGCAAACTCCATACCCCCTGCAAAT
The DNA here is from genome assembly GCA_022839385.1 of Asparagus kiusianus. Taxonomy (NCBI): domain Eukaryota; kingdom Viridiplantae; phylum Streptophyta; class Magnoliopsida; order Asparagales; family Asparagaceae; genus Asparagus; species Asparagus kiusianus. Next base: position 900,239 of record BQKN01065883.1, on the reverse strand, counting down.
GATTCATCCCCACGTTCTTCTTCATTCAATGAATGGGCAGAAGAGGCAGGGCCTTCTAAAGCAGGACCAACGCTGGGAAGACCAGGCTGAGGCAAGAGTCCCATAGCAGTTGACTCTTGTTCCTCCTCTTCGCCATGCCATGCTTTCTGAGCATCTGACATAAACTTAGAAGCAGGGGGCTCGAGCACTAACTTCCAACGAGCTCGTTTGTCATATTTGGCTTCTTCAGCCGCATCAAGTGCTCTTTTGCCAGTAGCACTCTTACTACGAGTCTGGACTCTCGAAGGCTCCACCGCGTGGGCATCTGGCACCCTGACCTCTTCCTGAACTCCTTCCGGCGGTTGCCGCCGTTCAGCTTCTGGTGATTGTTGCCGCTCATCTTCTGTGATTGCCTTTTCATATGTCAAATATTCACTAGCACCCGGGCATGGAATCTTTTAGCACTCCTCCTGGAAGCGTACCATTTGCGAATGGCCCTCAAACAAGAGGTATTCATGTTGTAAGCTGAAACTTGGGAAGCAGCCTGGTACCACGTGCAAAAACTTAAGGAAGTACGAATGTTGGGCATCTTATGCGGTAGTCGGAATTTCGCGCCTGTGCATCCTGCTACTGAGTAATACCAAGCTCTCGCTCCTTCATATACGTTACCCGTATACGCAAGAGCGGGGTTTGGATTCCCGACGTAAATCTGATCATAGCCAAATTGCCGAGAAAAGCGATAAAGCTGATATGGTTCGATAAAACACTTTCTCCCTTGCCGAAAAATGAGATAGCCCGGGCGGATATTTATGAGCCACCAAAAAGCACCTCTACTAAGTGTAGTAAAAGCATTTCGCCCCGGAGTGTCTTGATGAAGCTCTCCGTACGCACCACCCTCGAAAACGGGAAATTTGCAAGCTATCTCGTAATTATGGTCCCGCCTAAATATTTCACGGAATTTAACTTGGTACCAACCGGCCCATTGAGTAGTTTCTAATTGCTGAACGAGAGGAGCCGAGGTGTCACTTGACTCAGGAGTTAACATTATCGAAGGGCAGTGCAGTACAAACCAAGATACCAAATAAATATACGGCATTGGCACTCGAGGGGTCGGAGTTTGGATGACAGTCTTCCCATCCGAGTCCAATTTCTTGACGGTAATAAACTCGGAAGATAGTTCTCGCAAGCCACTCTGCAAGCAGCACACCATGGCTGAAAGAAGATTCAAGGGTCGTCCATGAGCCAGAAGAACAGCGGGGTATAGGACCTCTACTGTAATAGCATCCACCGGCCTAGTAGGTACCACACAACGCTTCAACCAAAGAGTCAGAAAACCAGCAAACAAAGCTGTGTCGGAGATGGGGACTTCTGCCTGATAATGGAAGCTTTCGAATGTGGTGAACGCTGGGAAGACATCCTCTTCTACCTCACAAGTATAGTGAGAGGTTGCATCATTGATGCGTTCAGTGATTTCTTCAAGAGTACTGGCGGACAAACGAGTCACTTCTGCCTCCTTATCCCACAGATTTCGAAAAAGATACTCCGCCCATTGTCCTTGTTTCACGCCGCCGGCTATTTTCCCGGTAGTCTGTGCACATATCTGGAAATAGCACATTAATTCCCAGTAAGTGTTATAGAGGTCGGGAGCACCATGTTTCAGAATCTCCAATTCCCTATTTCTGGGAACAAACTCCTCATAAGGCAACTCTCCGAAAGACAATCCAGAGATTTCAAACATCTCATGAAGAGCGAAACCTAATTCACCAACAGGGATGAAAAAGGTGCCGGTGTGAGGATTGTAGAATTCCAACATAGCGAAGAGTCCACTATAATTTGGAGAAATCCCATATCGAGTAGCCATTATTGGAACCCTCAACTCTGAAATTCTCAAAGGTTCTTCTAGTTCCTCCAAGACAAAATTTATCATCCGGGCCCACCAGTCCGTCTCACTGGAATAAACCCATGTGGGAGCCTTGAAGTCTTAAGCAGGGAACTCTCCTTTGATAGAGATAAATTTTCTAATGAAAACCTCCGCCAACTTAGCAGGCTCTCCAACAGGATGTTCCTTTTTGAATAAGCCTGGCTTTAAAGCCACAAAGTTGTTAAAACCAGTCGGATGAGTGCCCCGATGAGTGATGTGCCTAGTAGCAACACCTCCTTGGTCCTGAACAAGTTCCCAATTTATCGACCGTGGGATAGAAGCACACTGATAATAAGAGATTGGCCACATCCGCTCTAAGCTGGGAAGAAAAAGACGACGGTTGTTGATGACCCTCAACCATTTGTAATTCCCCTCGGACATCCGCTTGGGATCCATTTTAACAGAATCCCCGAAGAGGAAGGTTGGATTCTTTAAGATCTCACGTTCTGCGGTTTCAAATCTAGCATCCGTAACAAAAGATCTGAGGGTCTCAGGGAAAGCTTGAGTAATGAGTTTCACCCGCTCCTTGTTCGTGTCCTGGAAAACTGGGTACTCAAAATTAAAACCGAAGATGGTATTTTTCTCCGCACCTCCCGCGTGACCAAAAAAGTGTTTGAAAGAAAGAGGCTCGTTGGAATAGCACACTGAAAATAGCAAAATCAGTCAGTTAAACTCAGGAGTCTAACTCAAGAAAGCAAATTCTGGATTTACATCCAAAATGATAAGTCAGGGTTTCAATCCGCGTCCAGAATTTTTAAACACAAGGCCCTTACTTGTGTCCAGGTCCCAAAACGCAGGGTCTTAACCTGCGTCTAAAATCCCAAAACGCAAGGTCTTAATCTGCATTCAAAATTCTAAACGCGAGGTTTGGACCTACGTTGAAATATCACGAACGATGGAGCTAACCATGCGTTTTTAAGACCTAGAGACATTAAAAATAATCTCTATGTTCTAATAGGGGAAGGCGGAATTCCCAGTCAAAAATTGAAAGGAAAGAACTTGTCGAAATAACTTTCAACCACCCAGACTTACCGCGGATCGAGGAAGTCGGAGACGTCGAGGCGGCGGCTTGGACATCTCCAGACGACTTAGTTGAAGGGGCACCCCGAGTTTGGGTGATCTTGGATTTGGAGGCCACTCTCTTCTTGGGAACCATTCTAATGGTGACGAAGAAGGTGTAGAATGGGTTAACAGAAGATGAATTTCTCTTCTGCTGGAGCGCCGGAGAAGATGAACAGGGATTCTATTAATCGGTCGACAGGAAAACAGAGAAAAGTCGAGTGACTTTTTGATTTGACCTCAGTGGTCTATTTATATACAGCTGTAACCATCAAATCAGCGTAGGATTTTAGGCGAAAATCCCACCCGAAATGCGATTTTCGCATTTTTAAAATGAGGGATTTCCACTTCCGAACGCACCCTCACATTCAGACATTTGAACACACGACTTAGACATGTGTTCTGGCGATTATCCTTAGCCTGATATGCAGCTAATATTCTCAGAATGCGTGACATTCCAACTAAGAAATAATGATTATTTGTCTCAAGCCAAGAAGCGATCAATCTCTCTGAAGGTGACAAACTTCGTCATGCAAGCTAAAATCCGAGTCATCATTGACGAGTTAAACAAGAATGACGACGCTCCACTCAATCTACAATAAGGTGCATTCAGTCAACAAAATTTTGGGATCCAAAGTGTTTCGAAAATTCATCCCATTCAACCGCGAACTTTCGAAAACTTTGGAGGGGGTTCTGTAGGCTGTCTAAAATTTATAAAATATAGCTGACTCCCCATCAAACACTGATGTCGGGAGTTACAATTTGACAACTCTCACATATCAAAGAGCTAAAGCAAAGATTACAAAACGACGATCTTTACAGCGCTCTGACAGAAAAAGACTATAAATCGACGGTCTCTTCAAACTAAGGCTAGGAAGTCCCCCCTGTGTACCATCATCAAGACACAACACCAATGTGAACACAAACATAACTTCATCCGTTGCTAACGAGCCTCCTATGTGAGATGATTGATCTTGATGGCTGCGACAGCAACATGGCTGATATTACATTAGCAACTATTAGAGATGCTGATGAGCAGTGTAATGATTTTAGAAAAGCGTTGATAGAGCGTTATTGGGATGCCTCAATTGTCACAAATGGCCTGAATAGGACTTTCTTGACTGGTCATTGGTGTCATCCATATAAAAAGAGAGAGAAGGCATCCGTAGCTCCTACCGCTGCCCAACGCAGCCTCAACGCAGCTCAACCGCAGCTCCCATCGCTGCCCAACGCAGCTCCTACCGCTGCCTAACGCAGCCTCAACGCAGCTCAACCACAGCTCCTATCGCTGCCCAACGCAGCTCCTACCGCTGCCCAACGCAGCCTCAACGCAGCTCAACCGTAGCTCCTATCGCTGCCAAACGCAGCTCCCATCGTTGCCCAACGTAGCTCCTACCGCTGCCCAACGCAGCCTCAATGCAGCTCAAATATAACACGAACTGCGTTCACAACCGCTGAACGCAGTACGAACGCATCATCCAAAATTGTATGCAGTTCTAGGCCCAGCAATGCATGACTTGCGTTTGACCTGTTCAAACCTGATCTGGCAATCCCGAAACCGCTCTTCACCCGCGATCTGGGGAGGTGGTTTGAGTGGGTTGTTACACCCGATTAATGGGGCAACTAAACCCCCATTTAGGCACGGATTATGGGGGCAGTTACACCCCTAATTCCCCTATAAATATCAACAAACTCAACAGAGTTAGGGGAGGCCATTTTTTTAATTAGAGATCGGATTTTTTTGGAGAGAATCTGAGAGAGAGAGAGAGGGAGTTGGAAGATCGGCTCTTTATACAGTCTGGGGAATCATCTTCAACTGAAGAATCCAAACATTCGATACTTGGCTTATTAACCGAATTATTTTTGGTTCAAACAACTCTTTTTAGAGCTTGTTATTCATTCTGAGCTAGAATACTCGTCAAGAGTTATCAACTAGAGAAGTCAGTCGTTCCAGCAAGTTGAGACGTTCGGATCGTCAACGAGAAGCAAACTCGACGCGAGCACTCGAGGGAAGCATCTCATCGCCACCGTGAAGAACTCAGTTTTAAACAAAGGAGAGAATCAAATTCATTCTCTTCTCTTTTGTATTCAGGAATTTAAATTGTAATTTGAGAGTTGAGAGAGTTGTAAACATTCTTTTTCTAAGCTGTTAGAGAGAATAAAAATCAAATACAATTCTTTCACTATTTTTCTTGTTACAAAATTTTCCACAAACATGGTCGTGCCCAAATTGTCGAGCAAATCGAGAGGGCATACAGGGCTCAATAATGCACCTCTCACCCTGTCGAAAAACAAGATAACCAGGCTTGATTATGAGGAGCCATTGGAAAATGCCCCCTGTAGGGATGTGAAGCCCATGGGACCTACATCCATATATGTTTTGCACTGTTCTTCCATTCCATCAAAGTTGGGAGAACAGCAGAAGATATGATAACTGAGCTCTTTTGACAGAATTTGTCGAACCCGGGCTATGTACACATTCGCCCATTAGGCTACCTCAAGCCGTTGTACAAATGGGACGAAGGATCCGTTATCTGGAGAAGCTGCTATCATCAATGAGGGGTAGTGCATGATAAACTAAGCCACTAAATAAGTGTACGACACTGGTACGCGAGGTTGAGGAGTCTTTAAAATTTCTTCCCGGTGACGTCAATCTCCCTGATGTCAAGAAATTTGGAAGTTAATTCCCTTAGGCTGCTGTGCAAACAACATACCATCACAGGGAGAAGACTTACTGGCCTCTCATGGGCTAGAAGAATGGCTGGGTATACTACCTCAGCCAAGATGGACTCAATGGACTTTGATGGGACTACACATCGCTTCAGCCATATCATTAAAAAGCCCACAAGGAGGGTTATGTCAGAGATGGGAGTTTTAGCTTGGTAATGGAAGCTCTCGAATTAAGTGGATGGTGAAAAGGTATGCTCCTGAGCCTCATTGATATAGCAAGCATCAAAAGCTTTGATGCGAGCCTTGATGCTTTTAAGAGAGCTCACAGCAAGACGGGTCACTTCCATGTCTTTCCAATCTAAGTTTTGGAACAGATAATCTGCCCAAGAAGTCTGCATGACACCACCTCCACGTAGCCCAGTCAGCTGAGCACAAATCTGGAAGTGGAACATCACTTCCAAATTAAAAGTTGCATAAAATTCGGGATGTGCCGTTCTGAAGATAGAGAGCTCTTAAGTTCCTAGGATGAACTCTTCATAGGGTATTTCTCCAAAATGGCAGCCCTGATACTTAATACATCTCATGGAGAGCGAATCCTAACTCTTCGACGGGTGTGAAGAATGTACAGAAATCTAGATTGTATTGTTCCAGCATGTAGGCATAAAAAATTGCATATATGTTCCCGTACACAGCTCGAGGTGGAGAGAAGGTAATAAACGTCATCATCTAAGTTGCAGAGGATCATTCAAAGCTAAAGATCATCTAAGGGGTGCATCAAGAAGCACATAACACGAGTTTCAAGGTGTAAAACATGTATTGGAGGCACAAAGGAAAATTATAGTTTCCGAGACAGTTATAACTATCTCGGAAACAACGAAGAAGCCAACACGCTTCCGAGATAGTTACAACTGTCTCGGAAACAATGAAGAAGCCAACAAGCTTCCAAGACAGTTATAACTATCTCAGAAGCATGAAGGAAGTCCACTACTTCCAAGACACTCACAATTGTCTCGGAAGCTAAGGAAGACCATAGTTTCCGAGACACTTATAACTGTCTCAGAAACTAAGATGATACAGATGATGGTTTTCTCAAGATTCGTGCATGCCACGTGGCTCCATAACTATCAGAAATTGTGTGTGAACATAGGGAGGACGTTACAAGCGAAAATCCCGCTCATAACTACAAAAATCGTGGCATTTAAAAGGGTGAAAAGCAGTTACAAAATGGCCAGAAGCAAGTCATGCTTCCGAGATAGTTATAGCTGTCTCGGAAATGGGAAGCTCATCATGCTTCCGAGATAGTTACAACTGTCTCGGAAATGTGAGTCCACCGACACGACTTCTTTTTGACTTTTGACTTCAGTTATAGTTTTTAGGGGCTATAAATACCCCCTAGGACTATTACTAAGAAGGGCTAAGCATTTTGGAGCAGAGTAAACAGAGAGTCTTGAGCAATTTGGTATCCAAGCAGAGAGAGCAGATTGAGCAAAGAACTTGAGCATTTTGGAGTGTCCATCTCAAGTGAGAGAGAGAGAGAGTCTTCATCAAATTCGAGTACAAACAGCAACTTTGGAATTCCTTAAGATCTAAGCTTCGACTTGATCTTGAGAAGAGTGTTTATCTTTCATCGATAAGATATTCATTTTCTTTTTCTTACTTCTAAACGAAGCAAGAATCCCAAACTATCTTCACGGTTCAATCAGAATCTGTGAATCGGTGGTCCACGGGCTAACGCACCCTCGGCACAGGCAAAGATCCCACATAAGCAGTGATCCAAACAACGATCCTGTGTGTGTTTCTAAGGAGCTTGTAATTTAATTTTTGTTATAAAGAGTAGTTTTACAAAGAACAAAGCTCACTATTCTGTATTTATTGTAATCGATAAACAATTATAATGAATTCTACAACAGAACTTGTTCCTGACGCAAACATGCTGGCGACCACAGTAGGAACCAACGGTCTCGCTGCCGAGACCGTCATGTCGCAGCCGATCAAGATATCGGTTGAATCCATGATCGAGTATGAATTCGATCAAGCAAAATTTGAGGAGTATTTGTCATCCTCATCTGTAAAGTCTTCCTCACCCTGGAAATGCAGGAAGATCTCATCTTCTAAGAAGGTCATTAAGTTTTCAACTCCTACGGGTGAAGACTCTCACCCTATTGTTGCTGAGGATTCTACTCGTAACATCTCTACTCACAATGACTCTTCTCTAGTTAAGGGGTCATTGAATCAAAGCCCACCGGTACTGACGAAGAGGGCTCATCAGAGACAACGTCAGCGGCGCTCTCATCAAATAGCGAAGGCCTTGGAACAAACCAACAGGGTTTGCTACTACGCGGACCTAGAGTCGAGGAAACATCTAGTGGTCTAGTTTCTCCAATGACAAACCACTCGCATCTCTGCTAAACTTACGACGGAGGAATGGACTCTTATCAAAAGAGCTCGTTCAACCCTTAAAGAACGCATACAAAAGCATCGTGCAAACGCCACTCGTGCCCGTGCCCTTCGTCAACAAATACAAAAAGGAAAGAAGGAAATGGTGTCTAAACAATCACCAAAGAACTTCAAAGTTTCCCAAAATCCGAACTTGTACAAAAATCAAATCACCGGAATACATCCTTCATCCGAGACACTTACAACTGTCTTGGACAAAGCAGCAGTATACGAGACACTTGCAACTGTCTCGGACAAAGTAGTAGTATCCGAGATACTTGCAACTATCTCAGACTATATCTGAGACACTTACAAGTCTCTCGGACAAGGGAGCAATACCCGAGATAGTTGTAACTATCTCGGCCAAAGAAAGGCTTCCGAGGCCTCTCCTTCGATGCCGTCAACATCCATTCTGGGTTAGTCTACTGCATCCATATCTGCTACGTCACCAATGAAGCCGTGGGTCAGTCCTGACCTGTCAAAATTCAAAATCACAATGGAGGGTCGCCTCGGTCCTTTATCGGATAATCGAGTTAAAGCCCCAGTCAAGGAACGCTTGGATCCAGTGAACGAACCTCGGATAAACTCTTACACTGGAGGTTGTAAATCTTCTCCTAAGAACAAAGCAATCCTAAGTTGGGAAAATCCTGATTTTCACCCGCTTGGGGGTTCATATCGAAACTCAGAGCCCGTTAAGACTCCGCACTCACAAAAGGGTGGTTCTAAACGTGCGACTCCTGAGAATGCTAACAAGACTTTACATTTTTAGAAGAAGATGTGTCCGGCAAAAGACAACGTTATACCTGGGAGGTCACACCAACAGACGATAGGGTGCTCCGGCAATCATACCGATGAGTTGTAATATCAAGCTGGGGGTGTAAACAAATCTCGAAAGAGGATTGTCCAAGAAATGAGCTCTCATTATTTATGTCAGCAATTCATTAGAGTAGTACTTTCGGAATGTGACTACTCCAAGTAAGAAGTTATCCCGCAAAGAGTCTCAGTATTCCAGAAGCTTTTCACCGAAATGTCGAAGCCCAAGGCGAGACATTTCTGCAAGAGAGGAGTAGTTGTCCAAGATGACAAATTCCCTGAGGTCACCATCAACATGGTTGATAAAGGAAAATCTAAACGGCATTCAAGTGAATTAAATCCCGACTTTTTCCCGGGAGGAAAAGTCAATCCAAAAATTACTCAACGGATGTCTTGACTCCAGTTAGGAGCCATCAGACGTAGAGATTACAAGAGAATTCATGAAAGAATGTCCTTGGAGGATGAACTTTCGGACACTTGTTCTGCAATCACTTCTGATGATACAATGTCTAGCACAGGGCAAACCAAAGAAGTGTTCATAATCACTGCTGATCAGTTTGTGCAAATGCTTCAAGAAGCTCTAGCCAAGCAACGTGAAGAAATTAGAGCTGAGATGAAGACGGAAATGGAGTTGGCTATCCAACAAATAAGAGAATTGTAAGCTCAACGGCTTCAACCTCCTGAGTCCAGTCAGCGAACTGAATCTAGCCATCACACTCAGAATGTTGTAGATGACAGTGATCCAGAAGTGGACGAAATCATTATGGCTTATACACCTCTCAATAATAATAACGCTGGGGGTGGTTCAATGGATCCTCTCAACAATAATATTAGGGGTGGTTCAATTGCACCACTCAAAAATACCGGGGGTGACCCAATTGCTTCTGTTCAACATCGCTCGACGAGAGATGAAGGCGACGATGAGATGATGAAAGAGCTGGAGAATAAGGTAAATGCATTGATGTCCACTAAGGAAGTAAAGAAGATGGGTATTCCATGTCCCTATCCAAGAGAATGGGATTCAATCCTGTACCCGACAAAATTCAATCTAATTAACTTCACACCGTTTGACGGGAAGAGCTCGCCTACTCAGCACTTAATTTATTTTAAGTCTTATTTGGGCATGATCTCTGGAAACGAGGCTTTGAAGGTCCGCTCATTCGTTGGCACCCTTCATGGGGCCTCCTTCGATTGGTACCGACGTCTCAAGCCTGGGAGCATCAATTACTAGAATGACATGAAAAGTTTGTTCCTTAGCAATTTCTTTGATAATGACACCGAAGTATCAATCGGAAACCTTCTGGATGAGAAGCAAAAAGATGGAGAGTCAGTCGATAATTTTGTCAAGTGCTTCCATAACAAGGCAATGAATTGCAGAGATCCTGTCACAGAGGAGTTCATCCAACAAACATGCCACAACAATCTCTCTATTAATGTCCTGGAAGCCCAGGGGGTCGTGCCTTCAACCACTTGGAAAGAGTTAAAACTACATGGTGAACAAGCTGAATGCTTTCTTAAAAGAAAAAAAGCTGAGAGAAGCCAATCGACAACACCTACAACCGCTGTGAACGCTAATCAAAAGTCACAATAGCAACCCCAGAGGCAACAGAAGACTCCTGATTTGAAGTCCCTGAAAGAGTATTCTTTCGAAGATGAAGTTCTAGCCATCTTGAAATACCTCCTCGCCAACGATAAAATCAAGCTACCACCTATTAAAGATCAGGAGGGAGCTAAGAGAATTATAGATCCAAACTACTATGCGTACCAAAGAAGGGTTCTTCATCCCACCAAGGTTTGTTTTGGCTTCAAAAATAAAATCCAAGCCTCAATTGACTCCGGTGTCATAACGGCATAACAAGCCAAATAAGGACGCCCTGTGACTCCGATGAGTATACGAGTATAAACAGATTCTTCATGTGACTCCGATGAGTACACGAGTATAAACTGCTTCTCCATGTAACTCTGAAGAGTATAAGAGTATAAACTGCTTCTCACTTTTTTCCGACGGGTATATGAGGTTAAACTACTTCCCTTATTTCCAGCAACAGAAAGTTCCTGAAGAATATTACTCCTAATATTCTTAAGGATAACCCAGCAATGTGGCCGAATATAATTGGATTCAAATTTGCCAAAGAGATGGGGGTGGAATACCTCAATTCATTCCAATGAGAAGTTCCTGGAGAATACTACACATGGTAGTTTTAAGGATAACCCAAAATCGATTGATTATTCAAGATGAAAACCAATCATCAGAAAAAAAATTTCTTAATCATGATTAAGAACCTCCCACTGTAGCTATTTAATCATTCCAAGATGATTAAAACTCTCCTACAGTGACTTTCGGAGCACTCTTTCATTGAGATGAGATTCAATGACTTCATCGGGTCAATCTTCTCTCACGAAACTCCCACGGAGTAATTGTGGAGTGCTTAATGATTCACGGTCCTCCACTATAAAATCCCTCACTGATCAAATTTGTCACGCCCCGCTTCCTAAAATACCCGGGAATCGGAACGTGAACAAACCCGTGACGTATTAGATCTAGGAGAATAAATAAAATAATAATTTCTCCTCAACCTAATATGTTAAGCATCTGAAAATAAATACAATGCGAAGTCACAGGTCCCCGATCACAATCAGCAAGAATATAATGAACAACACAGAATAAAATAATACATATCACAATGAATATTCATCGCAGACATAATAATCGGGTCAACATGCCCTTATACAAAACTATCTGAATGAAATACTGGAGAATATAAAAATACACTGATCAAAAGGAAATGAAAGTGCTACAAAACAAACTGAAAGGAATGACTAAGCTTCGGCTTCTTCTTCTGCTACGTCTACAAGGCACTCCTGTTGAGAATCCTCTGGCTCATGGCGATCTCCCAGCTGGACTTGTTCTTCCTCTATGTCTGATGTACACCAGAGAAAATAGGTGTACGTCAGCATGCATGGCACACGACAAGACCCCACAAAAGAAAATAGAACAAACTAAAACCAAAGCGGAAATCGATACGATAATAGAAATGACAAAAGGACATGCAACTGGAAATTCAACAAAATCAATCAAGTAACGAGTCGATCATGTAACTAGCCATCAGAAAAATCATCCAGGCAACCGTGTCATACAAATAGATGGAATTAATACTTAAAAATCTATAACAAGAGACGTAGTACGTCGAGCGAAATAATCCAAATAAGGAAATCCTCATGTATATACCATATGTCTCGAATTGTAGATAATTAAATATTAATCCCGATCTATGTATGAAAAGAAACACAACTGGCCTACATCTCTCAAGAATCCATAATCACCTTAAGTAACAAGGTCATGTAACTAGTCATCCTATAACAGGTCACTGGTTCACATCTCACATAGAGTCAACGCTCAACTCATCGGATAACTGACTGTTCGCATATCCCCACGTGCATCTAATCAAATAAATTCATGAACCAAAGTAGCGACACCGATCCACTAGTGCGAGTCTAGAAGATACATCAACAGTCACATTCGATCACATGAACATTAACTTCCCAATCCCAACTCTTCTCATTTTCTAAGTCAACAATACACAGGTATCTGGGTCTTGTACACGACACGCTAGGCAACTAAGGATATGAACTACTAACGGTTCTCAAAACAATCAGGAACAATAAAAGAAGACATGTCAAATACAGTAAAATAATCACAAACATGAAATGTAATCATGAATCAGTAAAACATGCATATAGTCTGGTTCCATCAATATCTTGTTATCCAAAATAAATAATTCTTTTTTAAAATAAATTCTTTTAAATCATCATAATTATCAAGAACATAATTCTTTTTCCCAAAATAACTTAACAACTCAAAATGCCCCCTTTTCGGAAATAAATAATTTTAAATTATCTACTTTAATAACTATTCAAAACTAACCTATTTTCCAAATAAAATTCTTTTTCGTCATGATACTTCTAAAAATAATTCTTTTTCTCAAAATAAATTCTTTTACAATTTTTTTATAAATTCTCTAAAATGATTCTGTTGTTAAATAAATTCTTTTAAATTTAAAATAATTATTTTGAAAATACTATTTATCATATTGTTATGATTTAATTAATATGATTCATTAAACAATCTCACACAAAGTAATAATATATTACATTCTAATCTATGCATATAATTCATAACATATCCAAATATTGAAATGACGAGTCAACAGTAAAAGGGATCTTTCCTCGGGGTTTTGTCTAACGAATCGACACTGACAGTGCGGGTCGGATTGGATTTGGTGGAGCGCGGCGTCGGATGGGACTCAGGAGAGGGATGACGGCGGCGGTCAGTCAGCGGGTGGGCAACTCGGCAGCGGCGTGGTCGGCGTCAGGGGAGAGGCGGTGGCACAACGAGCTTGGGTCGGCGTCACTGGAGGTTTGGTGGCTCGGCGGTAGAGCACGGGGATGCGGGGTTGGCTGCGGGGTAGGAGTCGAGCTGGGGGGCGAGGGGGAGGTCCGGCGGATCTGGGGATGTCGTCAGCGGTTTGAGGCCGGCAGCTCTGGCAGAGCAGGGGTGGAGAAGGGGAGGCCGACGGGGGAGGCATGGGCGTGCGACGTGGGGTTGTGCAGGCGGCGCTCGTGACGGGGATATGGCCGACGGGATCTCGTGGAGAGAGGGTGAGGTCAAGGAGGTCGGGGTTGGGTGAGCTGTTGGTGGCGGCTACAGAGGAGAGGAGCTCAGGCAGGAGCTTGGTAGGGCGCGGGTTTGGAGGAAGAGGAGGTCGACGGGGTTCAAGGGCGGAACGTGGACTCAGGCGGCGGGCGAGTGGCTTCGGTCGTCGGCGAGCGGCGGCCAAGGGGAGGCGAGCGTGGGTTGTCAAAGGAGAACGAGAATGGGAGAGAGAGATGAGAAGATGATGAGGGTCTGGCGGCGGGTTGGGGAAGAAACGAATGAGAGAGAAGAAAAGAAAGAAAAAAATAATATAAATAAATAAATAAATAAATAT
>BQKN01065883.1:834746-880403 GCA_022839385.1 Asparagus kiusianus | reverse complement strand
AATTAGGGTTTTAAAAATCTATTTAAAATAATAATAATTACAAAAAAATATAAATAATTATATGAAAATTATCTACACTTTAAAACGTATCAGTTGTAGTATTAAGACTGATAATATGCAATAGTAGAAATAATACAAGAAATTATACAATTAAACAAGAATAATTAATAAAAAATATAATTACTTATATTTAAAATTAATTAATTATGAGATAATTATCCACACAGTAAAACGTATGTACTAATACGACAGGTAATACGTAATAGTAGAAATAATACAATAAATTATACAAATAATATGTAATTAACAATACAACGTATTATATGAAAATATATATAGTAATAATAATAATACAACGTATTATTCAAAATGATACATAATAGTATCAGTAACTCAACAGATAAATTCCAAAAATTTTTACTGCACTAAATAAATTTATTAATATTTAATCATTTAAATAAATATAAAACTTAGACTTTAAATCATAGAAAATTGTAGAAATTTGAGAAAAATATAAATACTCTTTTAAAAATTATAATTAAATATTTTAAAATACTTGAAAAATATTTTAACTAGTATCAAAATTTCATGATCCTTACATTCTACCCCCCTTAAAACAAATTCCGTCCTCGGAATTAAAATAAGATATGTACGATATCATATAGAAATTTGTAAAGCAAAAATAATACATATAATAGTTGATAATAGAAAGTAAAAAACATATCAATAATGGACGTAGATAAAAGACGTAAAATTATATGCAACAATTATGTGATTATGTATTCATAACATTTACACAACGAACACAATATCAAAATATACCAATAACCATTATATCATTATACCCATTAGAGTAACCAAATATGATATAAAAACTATAAACTCAATATACATAAAGATTAAACATGATATAACATATGAACTGTCATGTAATAAAATTTAAAACAATAATCAAATAAGGACATAAACAGTTAACTAAAATAGTAATACATGGAATTTTGTATATGGAAAGTTAATAAATACAGTAATTGAAATAATTAATGAATAGACAATAAAATATAATATTAAAGTAAAATATACACAACCTAATAAAATATAACTAATAAACACAACAAAATATCTGCAATATGCAAAATCTATAACTAAGTTGTATAAACTTCTAACACTCATTTCACATACTAAATAAACTATGAAACTACTGATGAAACATAAACGAATAACTATGTTAACTAATGAACAATGTAACCCAAATAACACTAATAAACTAATAAATTAATAAAGTTAGAGATAACATAAAAACACATACAAGAAAAACATATAACTTGATAAATAACCAAACAATAATGATAACAAAACGCATACATGAAAAGTAAAATGTGACCAAAATTATATGGTAACACACGCAGCAAACATGTATAAGTAATATGTACACTACGTAGGATTAATAAAATAATTACAACACAAAATAAAAATAACTACACTATAACGTGGCCGCAAACAAAAATTTATAGCAAAAAAATAATAAATACTAAATCACCATAAGTATAGCAACACACAAATTAAAACGTGGAAAAAACATGAGCAAGAATACGCTGCATAAAATATAAAACACACTAACTACAAAATATTACGACTAGATACGTAACCAAAATACAATATGTAAAATCACAAAAATCAAAGATAACAAACACACACAGTGTAACAACCTTTAATAACCCTATACACAAATTATAAAGCCATAACATCACACACTCATACCGAAAAATAACAACACATATTCAAAGAAAATCATAAGAATAAAACGATATTGATATAATATGATCTACGAAAAATACAAAAATAAGAGAAACAAAATAGAAGAGTAACATCATGTAAAACAATACAAGTTAAATAATAAAAATATAAATCTGACAAAGAAAAACATAATTGAAAGACTCAATACATTCAAATAAGTAACGAACAAATTGTCAGTATAAAACTCAAAATAAATTAACACAAACAAAAATCGTAGAATACACTGAAACATGAACTATGGAAGGTAAAATAGATTTATAACAAATGGTAACATAAAAGAGCATAATTTTGTATAATAAAAATACTGATATATTATAGATAAACGTACCATGAATGATTGATAGACATATGAACATAACAGTGATAATACATAAAACATAACATGATTAAACAAGGTTGATAAATGACTATATAAAAATATACATCGCAAATATAATAATCTATAAAACCACTATAATGAAAGGAAATAGTAAGTATAAAGAATGAAAGTAGAACACAACACAAGTAAACGTAAATATTGAATAGAGAATAACTAACAAACAATGTCACATAAGGACATAAAAATCTAAAAAATACTATAAAATAACATAAAAATAATATGCGTATATAATGAATATTGTCGATATAATAAAGTACTACATATCGAAAATAAAGTAACAACAAAAATTATGCATACGTATTATAAACAACTCATGAGTAATTATGATACATACTCACAAACACTTTTTAGAATTATCTTTTATATTAGCTATAAAAGAATAATAACCAATGATACGAGATAATGTAATAAAAACTATATAATTAGTAACTCAAACTCCAAACCTAACAACATGAATAATTTTTGGAATATCAAAATAGAAATAATTTGCTCTTAGAATAATAAAACCAAATTGAACATACTAAAACAATCTAACAAGACAAAACTAGCTGATAAAAACTATATACTGAAAATGTAAAGGATAGGAATATACTACATATGTAGAATATTAAAGTCATGAACATATTAAAAATACGAACAAAATATATTAATCTAGAACATGATCAAGAAAATAGTCTAAATATCAGATATGCTATTTAATGTATATGTGAAATCTAAAGAAATGTAAAATACTTAATGAACATGATTTGAACAATTAAAAATATATAAGTAATGATATATATATTTTTTAATAAAAACTTACAATATAACACTATGTGTGATACATAAAATAATGTAATAAATAATACAAAAATTAATGCAATCAACCTATATATATATATATATCTAATCAAAGAAAAATATAGTTCTAAAAATAATAACACATAAAATAATGACTGGTATGATGAAAGATGAATTATAGGAAGAGAACGTATAGTCGCGAAGCGATGGGACAAGAACTAAGGAAAACTCCGGAGTCAAAGAGTGATAAGATAGGGACGAAACGAATTTATCAAGAAAATAGGATAAGGGCTCAAGAATAGTCTCACAGATGAAATCATGATATGTATCTAAATTGTCCATTATATTCTTACTAGTAGGAACTCAGGAGCGTGACCTGCATGGGCCATCAAAAAACCTGTCACGCCCCGCTTTCGAAGATACCCGGGAATCAGAACATGAACAAGCCCATGACGTATTAGATCAAGGATAATAAATAAAATAATTATTTTTCCTCAACCTAATATGCTAAGCGTCTGGAAATAAATACAATACGAAGTCACAAGTCCCTGATCACAATCAGTAAGAATATAATGAACAACACAGAATAAAATAATATATATCATAATGAATATTCATCCCAAACATAATAATCGGGTCAACATGCCCTTATACAAAACTATCTGAATGAAATACTGGAGAATATAAAAATACATTGATTAAAAGGAAATGAAAGTACTACAAAACAAACTGAAAGGAATGACTAAGCTTCGGCTTCTTCTTCTGCTACGTCTACAAGGCACTCCTGCTGAGAATCCTCTAGCTCCTGCCGATCTCCCAGCTAGACCTGTTCTTTCTCTAAGTCTGACGTATACCAGAGAAAACAGGTGTACGTCAGTGTGCATGGCACACGGCAAGACCCCACAAAAGAAAATAGAACAAACGAAAACAAAAACGGAAATCAATACGATAATAGAAATGACAAAAGGCCGTGCAACTAGAAATTTAATAAAATCAATCAAGTAACGAGTCGATCATGTAACTAGTTATAAGAATAATCATCCAGGTAACCATGTTATACAAATAGATAGAATTAATACTCCTCATCGGCTTTCCAACGCATATTGAATCACGTAATTCTGAGTTTGGATGATAAAAATATAGCGAAAACGGACGGAATACACGAAACTAAGCCCCGAGCCAAACCAAGACACCCGTAGGTGTCTCATCCAACGGTGTCTGCAACCCGAAAAAAAAGCTGATTTTGGCTGTTTTTAGCGGTTTTTCGATCGTTAACCGCCTGGATTTGCTCCAACTAATAAAATATCATCCATGAACATAATTAAGTGGTTACAACTAAGGAAAAAAGGGAATCAGCCATTCTCATCCAAAATTAGAGGTCCCGAAGCCTATAAATATAGCCCCAGGGCCTTTATTTTTTGAGATCTGGAATTCTCGAGGGTTGGCGAAGCCCTGCTGAATTGAGGACTGAAGAAGCACAAATTTCAGAGAGGAGGAGGAGATATTAGTGAATTCTTCGGTATAAAGAAGAGGAGTTCATTAGATCTGCAGCCCGATTCCTTCCCTTGATATTGCCCTGTTGCGGTGATCTCGAGAAGAGTGATTATCTCGATGTTGCTGAGATAATTCTTTGGTTTCTTAATTCCTTCACGAATCAACGAAGCTCTGGATCTGATCTAATCGTTTAGTGGTCTAGGGATATCAACGTCCTCGTCACAGGCAAAGATCTCACGCAAGCAGCGGGCGATAAACACCCGTTGTGTTTGTTTGAAGGCGATTATAATTTTAATTTCATTGTGTAAAGGTCTTATAAAAAGACCGATCTTTTTTTGAACTTGTTGTAACGACTGAAGTTGTAATAAGTTATACAATAAAGAAATCAATTTCCTACCCAAACAAGCTAGCGACCACAGTGGGAGCCAACAGCCTCACTACCGAGGCTGTCGTGCCGCAACCAACGATCAAGATCCCCGTGACTGAAGAGGTCGAATATGAGTTCGACCAACAGAAGTTCGAGGAGTACGTCTCCTCCTCCTCCTCCAGATCTTCCTCTCCTCACAAGTGTAGGAAGGTCTCCTCCTCTTGAAAGATCCGCCGATCTTCAGATCTGAAGGCCCAAGAAGGCAATCTTCATGCTACCGCTGCTGCAGTTGCACCTCGCAACAATCCGCCGACGTCCAATGAAGCCAGATTTGCAGATCTGAATTCCTCCTCGATCAAGGAGTCGATTGCTAAAGGCATACCAACTCTATCAAAGAGAGCACGTCAAAGGCAAAGCCAATGCCTCGCATGCCAATTCACCAAAGCTTTGGATCAAGTGGACGGACTCCACTACCAAGCAGATCTAAAGTCTAGGAGACGCCAAATGGCTAAACCATCACCACAGCAAGCTTCGGGAACCTCCTCCCAACCACCTACTAATGAATGGGTTCATGTCAAACGGAACTGTTCCACTCTTGAGGAGCGCATTCAGAAGCATCATGCACTTTTTGCACACGCCCAGATCCTTGTGCATAAAGCAAAAGAATTACAAAAAGAAGAGGTGTTCAAAAGGCCACCAAGATCTAAGCAGGTTTGGGTGCCCAAGGCCAAGTCAGCACTTCTACCCGACACCAGTAGTGTCACTCGCTCGATTCTAGGTCCAAAGCTGGTTCTCAGCTTTCGTCAATTTCAGATCTCGCTCCTTCTAATCTCGCACCTCCGGTGAAGCTCCGCGATAGTATGGACATATCTAGAGGTAGGAAAGCAATAGCAGAATGGCTAGGTCCTATGCACGAGGATCAAGGCAAAGCTCCAGTCAAAGAACACATGGGCACGATGAATGAACCTTGAGCAACTCATCGAGCTAGGGGTCGCACTCGCCATTGCAACAAGTCTGAGCCTTCTCATAAAGGGAAAATTCCATTAACCGAACGCATTGGACTGCGAGTCGAAGTCCAAGAGCCTGTTGAGGTCCCGTGCTCACAAAGGCATAACTCCAAATGTAGGACTCTTGAAAATGCTAACAAAATGTTATATCCCCAGAAGAAAATGTATTCGTCTGACGATGATAACGTTATACCTAGGAAGTTATGCCAGCGCACGATAGGCTGCTCTGGCAATCATGCCGATGAGTTGTACTATCAGGCTGGGGGTACAAACAAATCTCGAAAGAGAAGTACCCGGGAAATGGACTCTCACTGTTCGTGTAAACCGAACTTATCAGGGCAGTATTATCATCGTGTAGCTACCCCAAGACCGCTCCACAGAGGGTCTCGGTATTTGAAAGGATCTCCATTATAACGTCCAAGTCTAAGCCAAGGCGTTTCTATAGAAAAAGATCAGCTGCGCAAGATGATGAACTCCCAAAGGTCACCATCAATATGGTCGATAAGGAGAAGTCAACGTGAAATTTTAATCCCCGACATTTTTTGGACATATCCTAATGTATAACTCGGTTATGCGCGAGAACTACTAGGCGTAGGGACTATCAGAGGATGAATAGCAGATTATCCTCGGATGATGAAGCATCAGATGCGAGCTCTACCATCGCTTCTGACAATACGCTATCCACATAGGACAATCCCGCAAAGCGTTTATGGTCAACACCGAGCAAATGGCCAAAATCATCGAGGATGCATTGGCTAAGCAAAAAGAGAACTTCAAGTTCAAAATGGAAATGGCTATGCTACGAATGAGGGAAGAGCATGATCAACAGATCCGAGCCTTGTCGAATCAGATAGGTGAATCCAGTCGTCACAACAATATTAGCCAAGCAACTGGCGATTCAGACGTGGATGTATACATCAATGCTGATGACCCTTCCGTTAACCAAAACGCTAGGGGTGGCCCCACTGAGAGTAACAACGCTGGGGGTGGTTCCACCAATGATGACAACACTAGGGGTCGCCTTATTGTTCCTCCTCGAAATCGACCAAAGAAGGATACAGACGAGGATGAAAAGATGAAGGATCACGAGAACAAAATTGACGCTCTGATGTCTGCTCGAGAGGTGAAGAAGACCGGGTTTTCGTGTCCTTACCCAAGAGAGTGGGATTCGATCCCGTATCCGGCAAAGTTCAACCTGATCAACCTCACACCGTTCGACGGGAAGGGATCGCCTACTCAACATTTGATCTATTTCAAATCCCACTTGGGCATGATTTCTGACAACGAAGCCTTGATGGTTCGATCATTCGTTGGCACCCTCCGCGGGCCTGCTTTCGATTGGTACCGCCATCTCAAGCCTGGAAACATCAACAGCTGTGAAGATATGGAGATCTCATTCCTCGACAACTTCTTTGATGACGACACCGAGATATCCATCAAGACACCCTTCGAGGAGAAACAGGAGGATGGGAAAATGGTCGATGACTTCATCAAGCGATTCCGGAATAAGGCGATGAACTGCCGAGATCTGATCACAGAGGAACGAGATCTTCATCCTCCAAACATGCCATAACAACCTCTCTTTGGACGTGTTGGAAGTTATGGGAGTAACACCATCCAACACCTGAAAAGAGCTGAAAGTGCGCGAAGAGCAGGCCGAACGCTTCCTCCGAAGGAAGAAGGCCGAGAGGAGCCAACCGACGACTAATCCTCCAAACTCAAACTTCGCCTCCCGTAGTAAGGGCAAGGCACCCACAGCAATTGTTGACGTTAGCCAGACATCGCAACAATAACCCTGAAGATAGCAAAAGACTTTAGGTCTGAGACTCCAAAAAGAGTACTCCTTCAAGGACGAAGACGTTCCAGCCATTTTCGAGTCTCTCCTTGAAAATAACAAGATCAAGCTACCACCTATCGCAGATCAGGAGGAAGCTGACAATACTGCAGATCCGAAGTACTGTGCGTACCACAGGAGGATCCTTCATCCTACCAAGGCTTGCTTCGCTCTCAAGAATAGCATCCAAACCTTGGTTGAAGCCGGCGTCATAACGCTCAATTAAGTCGAACGAACACTCCGAAGAGTATACGAGTATAAACTGCTTCTCAATCCTCCAACAGGTATATGAGGTTAAACTGGTCCCACACACCAAAGAGTATACGAGTATAAACTGTTTCTCAATCCTCCAACCGGTATATGAGGTTAAACTGCTTCCCGATACTCCAATAGGTATATGAGTCTAAACTGTTTCCTACCTTTAACGGAAAGTTCCTGGAGAATTTTATACATAATATTCTTAAGGATAACCCGGTCATCCAACTGAGTTTAATATTAGACCCAGTTTTGCAAAAAAGCTAGGGGTGGGTAATTCATGTAACGGGAAGTTCCTGAAAGAATTCTACATAGTGTATTTTTAGGGATAACCCGATCACTACAAGAAGGTGATGAATAAGAAACTCCCAAATAAAATCCCACTACGTCTGTGCACTCAACATTCTCATTGTTAGAGTCCAGACATAGTATTAAGAATTTTAATCTCCTGATCATTGATGATTATCAAACCCCTCTGTGTTATGTATTTGCCACTTAACACCAGGAACCCCTTTGAGTGATTTGTACAAATCAACACTCCTACTATAATTTGTACTCCCACTCTTACTGTTCACTTGGTCAAACCTTCCTATAGTTAGGGCCACAACCAAAATCCCCTCTCGATTCCTCCAATGAACGAGAGGTCCACGAATCGAGCGATCAAACCTTCCTACAGTTAGGATCATCTCAAACCTCCCACTCAGTCATACCTTCTTACAGTTAGGGCCAAAACTAAAATCCCCTCTCGATTCCTTCCATGAATGAGAGGTCCACTTTCAAATCAAGGGATCAAACCTTCCTACAGTTAGGGTCATCTCAAACTCCCGTTTGGTCAAACCTTCATACAGTTAGGGTCATAATCATAATTCACTCTCGATAAATGAGAAATTTACCTTTAGTTTGGTAATCAAACCTTCTAATAGTTAGGATTATCCGAATATTTTCGATTCTCGGAGTGGAGATCCCACTCTTAGTTTCATTCTTTAGATTCTTGAGGTGGAAATCCCACTTCGAGTCTCCTTTACAATTGGAAATAGAATATAAAATTCTTCCTTTCTAGTATCGGATTTGTCTTTGCCCCAAGAGAAGACACCACCTTTTTAACTCTTATAATCCGTGCTTAACACACGCGGAGAATTTTATCCCGAAGCCTAAGTAGGGATAAATCAGCGCCTAACACGCGTTGCCGGTTAGTCTTTAACCGTAAAAAGGACAACAGCCTACATATTCGATATTATGGCAGATTGTTATTAATAACATCATAATCCGTGCCTCACACGTACGGAGAATTTTATCCCGAATCCTAAGTAGGGATAAGTCAATGCCTAACACGCGTTGCCGGTTTAGTATTTTACTGATTGAAGAAGACACCAGAATACCAATCTGGGGCATTTTATCCCGAAGCCTAAGTAGGGATAAGTCGGTGTCTAACACGCGTTGCCGGTTAGTTTTTGACCGTAAAAAGAGTAAAAGCCCACATATTCGACATTGTGATAGGTTGTTATTAATAACACTGTAATTTGTGCCTTACACGCGTGGGGAATTTTATCCCGAATCATAAGTAGGGATAAGTCAATGCCTAACACGCATTACCGGTTTAGTCTTTCACTGATTGAAGAAGACACCAGAATCCAAATCTGGGGAATTTTATCCCGAAGCCTAAGTAGGGATAAGTCAGCGCCTAACACGTGTTGTCGGTTAGCCCTTGACCGTAAAAAAAGGACAAAAGCCCACATATTCGACATTGTGGCAGGTTGTTATTAATAACATCATAATCCGTGTTTTACACGCATAGGGAACTTTATCTCTACTCCTAAATAGAGATAAATCAACGCCTAACTCGCGTTGCCGGTTTAGTCTTTCCCGGAGTGAAAAAGACACCAGAATCCGAGTCTGGGAACTTTTATCTCGAATAATAAGAAGGGATAAGTTAATGTCTAACACGCGTTGCCGGATAGTCTATTCCCATGAGAAAGATAAAGTCTACGTATTCAATATCGTAGCACTAAAAAGAGTTAACTCTTTTAGCACAACGTTACATGCGGAACGGACTTAAACAATCCGCATGCAAGCCCGATTCAAATGGTAATCAGTAAAGGCATGTCAAATCCATTAATGGCTGAGGATTTGCTAAAAAACCTAAGTCTGCATCTGATACATGTAGTCTATTCCCGTGAGAAAGACGAAGTCTACGTATTCAATAATGTAACACTAAAAGAGTTAATTCTTTTAGTACAACGTCACATGCGGAACGGACTTAAACAATTTGCATGCTAGCTCGACTCAAACGGTAGTCGGTAAAGGCTCATCAAACCCGTTGATGGCTGAGGGTTTGCCAAAAATCCTATGAATGTGAGAGTTATTGACGCATCAGCCCCATTAGTTGGTCTCGTGAGTCAAGCATCCAACAACTTCGGGATAAGATCCATATCTACAGACAAATCAGCTTTAACAGTTAGTCCTGCAGCCCCAATTGTTAGAACTGCCATGCTCCAATACCTTAAGAGCTTAAACTGTGCATACTCTAGCAAACGTACGAGTATAAACTGTGTTAACGACGAGCGATCCGAAGCCCTAGGTCAACGCCGGTCAACGCGTAACCCTAGGTCAATACCAGTCAACGCGTTGCGATGAAAAGTCAACGTCGGGCAATCCGAAACCTTAGGTTAACGCCGGTCAATGCGTAACCCTAGGTCAATGCCAGTCAACACGTTACGATGAAAAGTCAATGTCGGGTGATCCGAAACCCTAGGTTAACGTCGGTCAACACGTAACCCTAGGATAATGCCAGTCCACGCGTTGTAATGAAAAGTCAACGCCGGGCAATCCGAAACCCTAGGTTAACGCCGGTCAATGCGTAACCCTAGGTCAACGCCAGTCAACGCGTTGCGATGAAAAGTCAATGCCGCGCGATCCGAAACCCTAGGTTAACGCCGGTCAACGCGTAACCCTAGGTCAACGCCTGTCAACGCATTACAATGAAAAGTCAACGCTTAGTGATCCGAAACCCTAGGTCAACGTTATTTAACGCGTAACCCTAGGTTAACGCCTGTCAACGCGTTATAATAAAAAGTCAATGCCGAGCGATCCGAAACCCTAGGTCAACGCCGGTCAACGTGTTGTAATGAAAAGTCAACGTCGGGCGATCCGAAACCCTAGGTTAACGCTGGTCAACGCGTAACCCTAGGTCAACGCTAGTCAACACGTTATAATAAAAAGTCAACGATAGTCAACGTGTTGCATTGAAAGGTCAACGTGGGGCGATCTGAAACTCTAGGTCAACACAGGTCAACGTGTTATAACGAAAAGTCAACGCAAGTCAACGCATTGTAACGAAAAGTTAACGCCGGGCGATCCGAAACAACACCGTTCAACGTGTAGCCCTAAGCTAATATATTATGGCAGAGCTAGTTAGTTCAAAGTCAACTCAACAGCACGAGCCAAAATCAACCCACCAGTTTTGATTCAAGACTTCAACGACGATTAAACACGGAGCCGGAAGAACTTCAGCTATTCATCAAAATAGATTGTAAATCAAAGAAGTCAAGAATCAAAGCTAATTATAGGTCCTTTTACACTGACTGAATGTTGGACTGATCATATCTAAAGTATTTCAGCCTCCTCTATAAAAGAAACGAGGCTGAAACACTTTGGAGGGGGTATCTGTAGGCGTCAAAAATTACCTATAGGTCCCCGTACGCGGCTCGAGACAAAGAGAAGATGATGAACATCGCCATCTGAGTCATAGAAGCTCATTTGATGATGACAAGTCTATGAAGTGAGTTGACAAACCATGCGAAGCAACAGAACTTCGGAAAAACGAAAACACGAACTGATCAGGAGCTCCGCGTCACTTATGAAACACGAAACACCCCTCGTGTCCCATTTACTCCACATGTGATTCAATCATGGAAGCTCGTAGATCTCCTCATTGGCTTTCCAACGCATATTGAATCGCATAATTCCAAGTTCGGATGATGAAAATATAGCAAAAACGGATAGAATACACGAAACTAAGTCCCGAGCCAAACCAAGACACCCGTAGGTGTATCGGCTTGGCCGAGACACCCACGGGTGTCTGCAACCCGAAAAAGCTAATTTAGGCTATTTTGGCGGGTTTTTGATCGTTAACCACCTGGATTTGCTCTAACTGATAAAATATCATCCATGAACGTGATTAAGTGGTTACAACTGAGGATAAGAGGGAATCTGCTGTTCTTATCCGAAAATAGGGGTCCCGAAGCCTATAAATACAGCCCTAGGGCCTTTATTTTTTAAGATCTAGAATTCTCGAGCGTTGGCGAAGCCTTGCCGAACTAAGGATAGAAGGAGCATGAATTTCAGAGAGGAGGAGGAGATATCAGCGAATTCTTCACCATAAAGAAGAGGAGTTTGTCAGATCTGCAGCCCGGTTCCTTCCCTTGAGATTGCCCCGTTGCGATGATCTCGAGAAGAGTGATTATCTCGCTGTTGCCGAGATAATTGCTTTGGTTTTTTGATTCCTTCGCGAATCAACGAAGCTCCGGATTTGATCTGATCGTTTGGTGGTCAACGGATATCAACGTCCCCGTCACAGACAAAGATCCTACGTAAGCAGCGAGCGATAAACACCCATTGTGTTTGTTTGAAAGAGATTGTAATTTTAATTTCATTGTGTAAAGGTCTTATAAAAAGACCGATCATTTTTTGAACTTGTTGTAACGACTGAAGTATTAATAAGTTATACAATAAAGAAATTGATTTCCCACCCAAACAAAGAGACGTATTACGTCGAGCGAAATAATCCAAATAAGGAAACCCTCATGTATATACCATATGTCTCGAATTGTAGATAATTAAATATTAATCCCGATCTATGAATGAAAAGAAACACAACTGGCCTACATCTCACAAGAATTCATAATCACCTTACGTAACAAGGTCACGTAACTAGTCATCCTATAACAGGTCACTGGTTCACATCTCACATAGAGTCAACGCTCAACTCATCGAATAACTGACTGTTCGCATATCCCCCACGTGCATCTGATCAAATAAATTCATGAACCAAAGTAGCGACATCGATCTACTTTGACCCAACCAACCAGCCCCAGTGGCGACACCGATCCACTGTGACTCAACAAACCAACCCTAGTGGTGACACCTGTTAGCCCTTATGTTTTGATGATGTTCTTACAACCACCATTATCAGTACTAATGGCTTATTGAGTGAAAATATAGTAAATTTATTTATCAAGCTCGTTAGTGCCATAAATGGAGGATGGATGGAATATACACTACAAAGATGATATCCAAAGGAGGAGGAGGCCAAGAGATGAAGCAACGTTATTTCAAGAACAACAAAGTCATACAAAAGCTTCATCCGATTCAAGCTATATCAAAGCTCAAGTAATGCTTTCATATGAGGATATTAGCTTTTCTTTATGTTCTCTCTAGTGCTAGAATGTAGGCAAAGAGTTAATATGTTTACTTGAAGCTATTGGGACTCACACACATGTTTTCATATTTAAAACTTTTAAGCGTTTTTCACAAAACCTTATTTTTCACAAGTTTGAGGACTTATCTGTAAAATTCCTTTTCCAAACAGTTTGTTTTTAGTATTAAAAACATTTTACAAAGTTTCAGAATTTTCAGAGGTCAAATAAATATTTTGCAAATATTTCAAGATAGTCAAAAACTGTTTTCAGCTAAATGTCAGAAAGCGGTCGACCGGTTCGGTCGACCGCTCCAAGAGCCATCTGTTCAGTATTTTTCCAGAAAGTCGTCGGTCGACCGATACGGTCGACCGAATCTACGATTTCTATATCGGTCGACCGCGCCGGTCGACCGAAGATGGTCTGTTTTGTTTTCTAAGTTTTTGAAGCAGCTCGCGGTCGACCGAATTTTTCGGTCGGTCGACCGACGTGATTTTTCGGTCGACCGAACGTTATTTCAGACGACCGCTCTGTCTTTCTTCAGTCAAACGAGATTTTTTTTGTAAACGGTCGTTTTGTCTCAATGGTTGTGCTTTCACTCATTTGTGCTTGGCTCAGTCTGAGGTAACCTTCTGTAAAGTGGATTATCTTCCTAAACAGGAAGATTGGGTTTTGGTTTTAAAATGATTTAAACTATTCTATAAAAACCCTAAGCTGCTTCTTCTTCTTCCAGAGCTCAATGTTTGAAAAACCAGAGTGTTTTCTGTTTCTACTGAGAAAAATTTTCAAATCAGTTCTGGTTTCTTCTCTGTGGTTTTGTGTGAGCTCACCTCCCAGCTTTAGTAAATTTGCTCTCTTTGCCATAGGGACTTTGTAAGAGAGATTTCTGCATCTGCTATCTTGTGCTGTGTAGTTGAGATCTTGAGTAAGATCTACTGTGAGGGAGTGATCTGTTGAGATCGAACTGTGTAGTGAGAGAGATCGTGTGGGATCGCTGTGTAGACGAAGTTCCGGCTTCCAAACCGGGTGTGTAGTGGATTTCTCCTTTAGAGTGGGGAGCGGGGACGTAGGCCAGAGGGCCGAACCTCGTTAACACATCGCGCGTCAAGGATAACGATTCCTAACCCTCTCTTATTTACTTTGTTTGCATCTATTTACTGTGGATTGCTTGTTTATGTTTTAAATTACATATTAGAGCCTTTTGACCCTAATCACCCCCCTCTAGGGTCCAACAATTGGTATCAGAGCTTGGTCTCTATATTAATTTTTGGTTTAATCACCTTAGAGAAAAGATCTAATGGAGGCTTCTTTGAATATGCATATGTTAGAAGGACAATCCACAACTAGACCACCTCTCTTCACCGGGACTAATTTTGCTTATTGGAAGGCTAGGATGAGAATTTATCTTCGCTGTATCGACCTTGACATCCTAGGGCTCATAGAAAAGAAATATGTAGAAAAGTCCAAAGTTGAGAACATGGATGAGGATGAAAGGCACCTTGCCAATCTCAATGCTAAGGCCATGAATGCCTTAATTTGTGGTCTTTCCCCCAATGAATACAATAGAGTTTCCACGTGTGCAACCGCATACGAAATTTGGCAAAAATTATGTGTCACACATGAGGGAACACCCCAAGTGAAGGAGTCTAAGATTAGTGGACTTATGCATGATTATGAGCTATTCAAAATGCTTCCTAATGAATCCATTGATGCGATGTTTTCCCGTTTTACTAATATCATCAATGAATTACATGGTCTAGATAAGCAACTATCCATTCAAGAGATGAACTACAAGATACTCCGTTCCTTGACTCCGGCATGGGAGCCCATGGCTACGGCTATTGAGGAAGCTCATGACCTCACTACTTTAGCTCTTGATAGTCTTATCGGAAAGCTCAAAGTGCATGAGAAGAAGCTCAAAGGGAAAGAGAAGGAGGAAGTGCCATCACGTGAAGTTGAGGAGCCGTCACCAAAGTTGAAGACCATAGCTCTCAAAGGAGCTAGTGACAACTCATCGTCGTTATCGGAGAGTGAAGTCGATTTTTCTAGAGAAGTGGCTCATCTCTCTAGAAGAATCTCTAGACTCATAAAGATAAACAAAAAATTTAATCCTCGATCTAACAACAAGTTTTCATCTCGTGTAGGCAAATGTTTTGAGTGCAATGAACCGGGTCACATCGTTAAGGATTGCCCCAAGCTCAAGGAGAAGTACATGAAGTACAAGAAGAAGAAGGCTATGTATGCCGGATGGGAAGAATCCGAACCAAGTGATTCGGATAGCGATGATGAGGGAGCCAAACTTGCCCTTCATGACCCAAATGTTTGTTTCATGGCAAATGAACATGAGATAATATCCGAGGCCGAAAGTGAATCTTTCTATATGCAATGTGATATAGCTATGGCTTTAGAAGAGTTGAACTTTGAATTCAAAAGAATGTCTAAAGAATACTCTTCTTTTAAAAAATTGCATGCCTCTTGTGATATTAAGTTTGAACAACTAACAACCTCTCTTTCTCTAAAAGATGAATTGCTAGGAGATCTCGATTTCGAGAATAAGAAATTAAGATCAAAAATTGAAAGATTAGAAATTGAGGGTTGTAGGACTAGACCCACTCATGTTCATGCCAACTATAATCACCATGGTAGAAATAGGTTTCATGGTTCTAACATCCGTACATACAAAAGAAATTTTGTATGCACCTATTGTATGAGACATGGACACATTTCTACTCATTGTAGAATTAAAGACAATGAAGATTTTTATGGCTTGATATGGGTACCCAAAGGTACCAAAACTACTAACCACCAAGGACCCAAGACATGGGTACCTAAAGCTACTACACCTTCATCTTCTTCTTTTGTAGGGAACGTCACGGCAACGACGTAAGGAGATGTGGTACCTTGATAGTGGTTGCTCACATCATATGACGGGCAACAAAGAGTTATTTGCAACCCTATCAAGGATTGAAGGAGGCAATGTCTCCTTCGGTGGTGGTGAGAAAGGTAAAATCATTGGTATCGGTTCTATTGGTAAGAAACCCTCACCCATTATTGAAGATATTTATTTGGTAAGTGGTTTGAATCATAATCTTCTTAGTATTAGTCAATTAAGTGATAAAGGATTTGATATTTCTTTTAAACCGGATAAATGCATCATTAGTATGAATGGAAAAATTGTCTTTATTGCAAATCGCAAGTCTAATGTTTATATTTTTGAGATGAATGAATTAGTAAATCAAGATGTGAAGTGTCTTGCGGCCATTGATGAAAACCCTTGGATTTGGCACAAGAGACTTGGACATGCAAATATGGAGTTGATATCAAAATTGTCTAAGAAGAATCTTGTGAAAGGGCTACCTACCTTGAACTTCATAAAAGATACAATTTGTGAGGATTGTGCCAAAGGTAAACAAACAAAATCCTCTTTCAAATCCATCCATGAGGTATCGACTTCTAAACCTTTACAATTACTTCATCTTGATTTATTTGGTCCTATGCGTGTTACCTCTCTTGGAGGCAAACATTATGTTTTTGTGATTATTGATGATTTTTCTCGTTTTACATGGATAATATTTCTTGCAAAGAAAAATGATTGTTTTGAAGAATTTGCTAATCATGTTAAAAGGATTGAAAATGAAAAAGATTTGAAAGTTGTTAAAATTAGAAGTGATCATGGTGGTGAATTTCAAAATGAATTTTTCTATGATTTTTGTGTTCATCATGGTATAACTCACATGTTTTCCGCTCCTAGAACACCACAACAAAATGGTGTTGTTGAACGGAAAAATCGCACCTTACAAGAGATGGCACGCACTATGTTAAACTCATTTGATTTACCAAAATATTTTTGGGCGGAAGCCGTCAATACGGCTTGCCATGTTTTAAATCGTGTTTTGATTAGACCAAAGCTTAAGAAAACTCCTTATGAACTTTATTATGGAAAAACTCCTTTCATTGGTTATTTTCGTGTTTTTGGTTGCAAATGTTTCATTTTAAATACAAAAGATCACCATGATAAATTTGATTTCAAAATTAATGTTGGTATTTTCTTGGGTTATGCACCTCGAAGTAAGGCTTATAGGGTCTTCAATAAACGAAGCCTCGTTGTTGAAGAATCTATAAACGTTACTTTTGATGAGACTAATGTTTGTTCTCAAGTTGTTTTGCCTAGGAAAGATGATGATGATGATATTGAGGGAGGATTGGACTTGTTGCAAATCAATGATACTCCCTCTATATAAGCTCAAAAGGATGTAGATAGCTCCAATGCTCAAGATCAAGTTGAAACTCCTAAAGCTTGGAAATTCACATCAAATCATCCAAAGGAGCAAATCATTGGGAGTCCTTCAAAAGGAGTTATTACTCGCTCAAAAGCCTTGAGTGAGTGTGGTAATGTCGCTTTCCTATCTCATATAGAGCCTAAAAAGATTAATGATGCTTTAAATGATGAATTTTGGGTTTTGGCTATGCATGAAGAATTAAACAATTTTCAAAGAAATGAAGTTTGGAAGTTAGTTCCTAGACCTAACAATGTTAGTGTTATTGGTACAAAATGGGTTTTTAGAAACAAACTTGATGAACACGGCATTGTTACTAGGAATAAAGCTCGTTTGGTTGCCCAAGGATACAATCAAGAGGAGGGCATAGACTATGATGAAACCTTTGCACCGGTTGCAAGGTTGGAATCTATTAGGATGTTTTTGGCATTTGCTAGTTTTAAAAATTTTAAACTATTTCAAATGGATGTTAAAAGTGCCTTCTTAAATGGTTTTATAGAAGAGGAAGTGTATGTTGAGCAACCCCCCGGTTTTATTGATCATGATTTTCCAAATCATGTTTACCGGGTACAAAAAGCTTTATATGGGTTGAAACAAGCTCCTAGAGCTTGGTATGCTCGCCTCTCTAGTTTTCTTGTTGAAAATGGTTTTTCAAAAGGAACAATTGATAACACTCTTTTTGTAAGAAAAAGGAAAAATGATTTCATTTTAGTTCAAATATATGTGGATGACATTATTTTCGGTGCTACTAATGAATCCTTGTGCAAGGAATTTTCTAAAGTTATGCAGGATCACTTTGAGATGAGTATGATGGGAGAACTTACATTCTTTCTCGGGCTCCAAGTCAAGCAAACTAAGGATGGGATCTTCATTTCACAAAGCAAATATGCGAAGGAATTGGTGAAGAAATTCAAGTTGGAGAATTCTAAGCATGCGCCTACTCCCATGAGCACTAGTGTTAAGCTTGATGCGGATGAAAGTGGTGAAGACGTGGACCAAAAATTATACCGAGGTATGATAGGTAGTCTTCTTTATCTTACCGCTAGTAGACCCGATATTATGTTTAGTGTGTGTGCATGTGCACGTTTTCAAGCATCTCCTAAAGCATCTCATTTAATTGCGGTTAAAAGAATCATTAAATATGTTAATGGTACTTTTAATCTTGGTTTGTTTTATCCAAGAAGCACTTCTTTTGATTTATATGGTTTTTGTGATGCCGACTTTGCCGGATGTAAGGTAGATCGCAAGAGTACTAGTGGAACATGCCAATTCTTAGGAAATTCACTTGTTTCTTGGGCTTCCAAGAAACAAAATTATGTTGCATTGTCCACTACGGAAGCGGAATACATTGCCGCCGGCTTATGTTGTGCTCAAGTCTTATGGATGAAACAAAGCCTAGTTGACTATGATTTGAATTTTCAAAATATTAAAATCTTTTGTGATAACACAAGTGCCATAAATATTTCAAAAAATTCGGTTTTGCATTCTAGAACCAAGCATATTGATGTGCGCCATCATTTCTTACGCGATCATGTAGAGAAACAAAATGTATCCCTAGTATTCGTTGACACAAAATCTCAACTAGCGGATATATTTACTAAGCCTCTTGGAGAGGATGATTTTTGTCGCATAAGAAATGGTTTGGGCCTATGCACTATGTGAACGTTCTACATTGTGTGCTTGTTTAGTTGTCGTTTATATTTCTTTTTACCCTATTTTTGATGTTGCCAAAGGGGGAGAAACCTCTCCTCATTTGTTGCATATACTTAGGGGGAGCTCATAGATAGGGGGAGCACCTATCTATAAGTTATTTTATTTTTGCTCTTATAATGGTTGGTTGTCATCATCAAAAAGGGGGAGATTGTTAGCCCTTATGTTTTGATGATGTTCTTACAACCACCATTATCGGTACTAATGGCTTATTGAGTGAAAATGTAGTAAATCTATTTATTAAGCTCGTTAGTGCCATAAATGGAGGATGGATGGAATATACGCTACAAAGATGATATCCAAAGGAGGAGGAGGCCAAGAGATGAAGCAACGTTATTTCAAGAACAACAAAGTCATACAAAAGCTTCATCCGATTCAAGCTATATCAAAGCTCAAGTAATGCTTTCATATGAGGATATTAGCTTTTCTTTATGTTCTCTCTAGTGCTAGAATGTAGGCAAAGAGTTAATATGTTTACTTGAAGCTATTGGGACTCACACACACGTTTTCATATTTAAAACTTTTAAGCGTTTTTCACAAAACCTTATTTTTCACAAGTTTGAGGACTTATCTGTAAAATTCCTTTTCCAAACAGTTTGTTTTTAGTATTAAAAACATTTTACAAAGTTTCAGAATTTTTAGAGGTCAAATAAATATTTTGCAAATATTTCAAGATAGTCAAAAACTGTTTTCAGCTAAATGTCAGAAAGCGGTCGACCGGTTCGGTCGACCGCTCCAAGAGCCATCTGTTCAGTATTTTTCCAGAAAGTCGTCGGTCGACCGATGCGGTCGACCGAATCTACGATTTCTATATCGGTCGACCGTGCCGGTCGACCGAAGATGGTCTGTTTTGTTTTCTAAGTTTTAGAAGCAGCTCGCGGTCGACCGAATTTTTCGGTCGGTCGACCGACGTGATTTTTCGGTCGACCGAACGTTATTTCGGACGACCGCTCTGTCTTTCTTCAGTCAAACGAGATTTTTTTTGTAAACGGTCGTTTTGCCTCGATGGTTGTGCTTTCACTCATTTGTGCTTGGCTCAGTCTGAGGTAACATTCTGTAAAGTGGATTATCTTCCTAAACAGGAAGATTGGGTTTTGGTTTTAAAATGATTTAAACTATTCTATAAAAACCCTAAGCTGCTTCTTCTTCTTCCATAGCTCAACGTTTGAAAAACCAGAGTGTTTTCTGTTTCTACTGAGAAAAATTTTCAAATCAGTTCTGGTTTCTTCTCTGTGGTTTTGTGTGAGCTCACCTCCCAGCTTCAGTAAATTTGCTCTCTTTGCCATAGGGACTTTGTAAGAGAGATTTCTGCATCTGCTATCTTGTGCTGTGTAGTTGAGATCTTGAGTAAGATCTACTGTGAGGGAGTGATCTGTTGAGATCGAACTGTGTAGTGAGAGAGATCGTGTGGGATCGCTGTGTAGACGAAGTTCCGGCTTCCAAACCGGGTGTGTAGTGGATTTCTCCTTTAGAGTGGGGAGCGGGGACGTAGGCCAGAGGGCCGAACCTCGTTAACACATCGCGCGTCAAGGATAACGATTCCTAACCCTCTCTTATTTACTTTGTTTGCATCTATTTACTGTGGATTGCTTGTTTATGTTTTAAATTGCATATTAGAGCCTTTTGACCCTAATCACCCCCCCTCTAGGGTCCAACAACACCGATCCACTGGTGCGAGTCTGGAAGATACATCAACAGTTACATCCAATCACATGAACATTAACTTCCCTATCCCAACTCTTCTTATTTTCTAAGTCAACAATACACAGGTATCTCGGTCTTGTACACGACACGCTAGGCAACTAAGGACATGAACTACTAACGATTCTCAAAACAATCAGGAACAATAAAAGCAGATATGTCAAATACAGTAAAATAATCACAAACATGAAATGTAATCATGAATCAGTAAAACATGCATACAGTCTGGTTCCATCAATATCTTGTTATCCAAAATAAATAATTCTTTTTTAAAATAAATTCTTTTAAAATCATAATTATCAAGAACATAATTCTTTTGCCCAAAATAACTTAACAACTCAAAATTCCCCTTTTCCGATATAAATAATTTTAAATTATCTACTTTAATAACTATTCAAAACTAACCTATTTTACAAATAAAATTCTTTCTCATCATGATAATTCCAAAAATAATTTTTTTTCTCAAAATAAATTCTTTTACAATTTTTCTATAAATTTTCTAAAATGATTCTGTTGTCAAATAAATTCTTTTAAATTTATAATAATTATTTTGAAAATACTATTTATCATATTGTTATGATTTAATTAATATGATTCATTAAACAATCTCACGCAAAGTAATAATATATCACATTCTAATCTATGTATATAGTTCATAACATATCCAAATATTGAAATGACGAGTCAACAGTAAAAAGGATCTTGCCTCGGGGTTTTGTCGA
The DNA here is from genome assembly GCA_022839385.1 of Asparagus kiusianus. Lineage (NCBI taxonomy): Eukaryota > Viridiplantae > Streptophyta > Magnoliopsida > Asparagales > Asparagaceae > Asparagus > Asparagus kiusianus. The sequence continues at coordinate 858,669 of BQKN01065883.1, read as the reverse complement.
ACGAATCGACGCTGACGGCGCGGGTCGGATCGGACGCGGTGGAGCGTGGAGTCAGAGGGGACTCTGGAGAGGGCTGACGGAAGCGGTCAGGCAGCGGGTCGGCAACTCGGCAGCGGTGTGGTCGGCGTCAGGGGAGAGGCGGCGACACGACGAGCTCGGGTCGGCGTCGCTGGAGGTTTGATAGCTCGGCGGTGGAGCACGGGGCTGCGGGGTTGGCTGTAGGGTAGAAGGCGAGCGGGAGGATGAGGGGGAGATCCGGCAGATCTGGGGATGTTGTCGGTGGTCTGAGGCCAGCGGCTCAGGTGGAGCAGGGGCGGTGAAGGAGAGGCCAACGGGGGGATGCGCGGGCGTGCGGCAGCGATATGACCGGCAGAATCTCGTGGAGAGAGGGCGAAGTCAAGGAGTCCGAGGGTTGGGTGAGCTATTGGCGGCGGCTACAAAGGAGAGGAGCTCAGGCTGGAGCTTAGTGGGGCGCGGGCTTGGAGGAAGCGGAGGTCGACGGGGTTCAGGGGTGGAGCGGTGGACTGAGGCGGCGGGCGAGTGGCCAAGGCGAGGCGAGCGTAGGTTGTCAGAGGAGAACGAGAGGGGAAGAGAGAGATGAGAAGATGATGAGGGTCTGGTGACGGGTTGGGGAAGAAACGAAGGAGAGAGAAGAAAAGAAAGAAAAAATAATATAAATATAAATATATAGAAATATATACATACAAACACATACAGAGATAAATATATATATATATAGAGAGAGAGAGAGAGAGAGAATTAGGGTTTTAAAATCTATTTAAAATAATAATAATTACAGAAAAATATAAATAATTATATGAAAATTATCTACACTTCAAAATATACCAGTTGTAGTATTACAACCGATAATACGCAATAGTAAAAATAATACAAGATATTATACAATTAAACATGAATAATTAATAAAAAATATAATTACTTATATTTAAAATTAAATAATTATGTGATAATTATCCACATAGTAAAATGTACTAGTCGTACTAATACGACAGGTAATACGCAACAGTAGAAATAATACAACAAATTATACAAATAATACATAATTAATAATACAACGTATTATACGAAAATATATGTAATAATAATAATAATACCACGTATTATTCAAAATGATGCGTAATAGTATCGGTAACTCAACGGATAAATTCCAAAAAATTTTACTATACGAAATAAATTTATAAATATTTAAATCATTTAAATAAATATAAAACATAGACTTTAAATCATAGAAAATTGTAGAAATTCAAGAAAAATATAAATACTCTTTTAAAATTATAATTAAATATTTTAAAATACTAGAAAATTATTTAAACTACTATTAAAATTTCATGGTCCTTACATTCTACCCTCCTTAAAACAAATTCTGCCATCGGAATTAAAATAAGATATATACGATATCATATAGAAATTTGTAAAGCAAAAATAATACATATAATAGCTGATAATAGAAAGTAAAAAAGCATATCAATAATGGACGTAGATAAAAGTTGTAAAATTATATGCAACAATCATGTGATTATGTATTCATAACATTTACACAACGAACATAATATCAAAATATATCAATAACCATTATATCATTATACCCATTAGAATAACCAAATATGATACAAAAACTATAAACTTAATATACATAAAGATTAAACATGATATAACATATGAACTGTCATGTAATAATATTTAAAACAATAATCAAATATGGACATAAACAGTTAACTAAAATAGTAATACAGGGAATTTTGTATATGGAAAGTTAATAAATACAGTAATTGAAATAATTAATGAATGGACAATAAAATACAATATTAAAGTAAAATATACACAACCTAACAAAAGAAAAAGAAATAATAAACACAACAAAAATATCTACAATGTGCAAAATCTGTAACTAAGTTGTATAAACTTATAACACTCATTTCACATCCTAAATAAACTATAAAACTACTGATGAAACATAAAAGAATAACCATGTTAACTAATAAACAATGTAACCCAAATAACACAAATAAACTAATAAATTAATAAAATTAGAGACAACATAAAAACACATACAAGAAAAATATATAACTTGATAAATAATTAAACAATAATGATAACAAAATGTGTACATGAAAAGTAAAATGTGACCAAAATTATATGGTAACACACACAGCAAACATGTATAAGTAATATCTACACTACGTAGGATTACTAAAACAATTACAACACAAAATAAAAATAACTACACTATAACGTGGCCGCAAACAAAAATTTATAACAAAAATAATAATAAATACTAAATCACCATAAGTATAGCAACATGCAAATTGAAACGTGGAAAAAACATGAGCAAGAATACACTACATAAAATATAAAACACACTAACTATAAAATATTACGACTAGATACGTAACCAAAATATAATATGTAAAAACACAAAAATCAAAGCTAACAAACACACACATTGTAACAACCTTTAATAATCCTATACACAAATTATAAAGCCATAACATCACACACTCACATCGAAAAATAACAATACCTATTCAAAGAAAATCATAAGAATAAAACAATATTGATATAATATGATCTACGAAAAATACAAAAATAAGAGAAACAAAATAGAAGAGTAACACCATGTAAAACAATACAAGTTAAATAATAAAAATACAAATCTGACAAAGAAAAACATAATTGAAAGACTCAATGCATTCAAATAAGTAATGAACAAATTGTCGGTATAAAACTCAAAATAAATTAACACATACAAAATCATAGAATACACTAAAACATGAACTATGTAAGGTAAAATAGATTTATAACAAATGGTAACCTAAAAGAGCATATCATATCCAAAGAATATCAGCCTCCTTTATAAAAGAATGAGGCTAAAATACTTTGGAGAGGGTATCTGTAGGCATAAAAAATTACCTATAGGTTCTCGCACACAGCTCGAGTTGCAAAGGATCATCCAAAGCTAAAGATCAACTAAGGGGTGCATCAAGAAGCACATCACACGAGTTTCAAGGCTTAAAACATGTATTGGAGGTACAAAGGAAAATTATAGTTTCCGAGACAGTTATAACTTTCTCGGAAATAACAAAGAAGCCAACACGCTTCCGAGACAGTTACAACTGTCTCGCAAACAATGAAGAAGCTAACACGCGTCTGAGATAGTTATAACTATCTTGGAAGCATGAAGGAAGTCCACTACTTCCGAGACACTCACAACTATCTCGAAAGCTAAGGAAGACCATAGTTTCCGAGACACTTATAACTATCTCAGAAACTAAGGTGATAAAGATGATGGTTTTCTCGAGATTCGTGCATGCCACGTGGCTTCATAACTGTCAGAAATCATGTGTGAACGTGGGGAGGACGTTACAAGCGAAAATCCTGCTCATAACTGTAGAAATTGTGGCATTTAAAAGGGGGGAAAGTAGTTACAAAATGGCCAAAAGCAAGCCATGCTTCCGAGACAGTTGTAACTATCTCGGAAATGGGAAGCTCATCATGCTTCCGAGATAGTTACAATTGTCTCGGAAATGGGAGTCCCCCGGCACGACTTCTTTTCGACTTCTGACTTTAGTTATAGTTCTTAGGGGCTATAAATAACCCCCCTAGGACCATTACTGAGAAGGGCTCAGCATTTTGGAGGAGAGTAAATAGAGAGTCTTGAGCAATTTGGTATCCAAGCAGAGAGAGCAGATTGAGCAGAGAACTTGAGCATTTTGGAGCGTCCATCTCACGAGAGAGAGAGGGTCTTCATCAAATTCAAGTACAAACAGCAACGTTGGGATTCCTTAAGATCTAAGCTTCGACTTGATCTTGAGAAGAGTGTTTATCTTACATCAATAAGATATTCATTTCCTTTGTATTACTTCTAAATGAAGTAAGAATTCCAAATTACCTTCATGGTTTAATCAGAATCTGTGAATCGGTGGTCCACGGGCTAACGCACCCCTAGCACAGGCAAAGATCACGCGCAAGTACCGATTCAAACAACGATCCTGTGTATGTTTCTAAGGAGCTTGTAATTTGATTTTTTATTATAAAGAGTAGTTTTACAAAGAACGAAGCTCACTCTTCTGTATTCATTATAATCGATAAACAACTATAATAAATTCTATAACAGAACTTGTTCCTGACGTAAACAGTTCTAGCATAGTGAAAAAATTAGTGTAGCTCTGGACAATTTCGTGTCGAGTAGCCAACACTGGAGCTCTAAGTCCAGATTCGGCAAGTGATTCCTTAAGGTCTTTAAGAATGAAGTCCACCATGCAAGTCCATCCCCCTATCTGTAGAATACACCCAACCAGGGGATCTAAATGCTTGAGCAGGGAATTCACCCTAAGCAATGATAAATTAGCGAATAAAAATGTTCGCCGGAAGGGTCACTTCTTTAGCAGGATTTTTCTTTTCAATCCTGTAGAGACTCAAGCCCATCACTTGCCCATCATTCTTTACAAGATGGACGGTTTGATGTATGAAAGTCCTGAGGGGTACTTTATTCTTCTCCTTAACAAGGTCAAAATCCAGGTTTCTGTGGTACGAGACGTTCTGGAAATGGGAGAGCGAATACATTCGCCCCATGTTAGACAGGAAGAGAAAATAGTTGTTAACTCTCAGCAGTAGTTTGGAGTTCTCCACCTGAATAGACTTGTCATCCATTTCCACATGATCTCTAAAAAGGAATGCCGACTTTACAAATTGATCATGGTTCGTCAGCATCTCAATTTCCACATCCGTAACTATGGCCCTAAGAGTGGATGGTCTTGCTCTCAGTATTGTGGACCCTCACTCCCAGCATGGAATGGTGAATAATGGAGGTTCAGCGACGTGATTGTAACCTTCATCACGGCTACCTGTGTGTCCGAAGTGATGTCGGAAAGAAAGTGACCCATTGGGAAGAGCACTACAAAACAAAAAGCCAAATGTTAGTAGCTGAGAAGCAAACGACTCCTAAAAGTCCAAATGACTAAATCAAAACACAAGGACCAGCCCTGCGTTTCAAATTCAAAATGCAAGGGCCAGCCCTACGTTTCAAATTCAAAACACAAGGGCTAGCCCTGCGTTTCCAGAATAAAAATGCAAAGGCCAGCCTTGCGTTCCAAATCCAAAACACAAGGGCTAACGTTGCGTTTCTAGAATGAAAAACGCAAGGGCCAACCCTACATTCAAATCCAAAAATGTTGGCCTTCTTGTGTTGATGATATTTAACAAACAATTTATCACTACTGTTGTTTTTCTAGTATTTGTATTTTCTTATTTATTCTAGGCAAATAACGAGTTGGAGGATGGATGGAATCGAGCCTTAATGATCATATCAAATGGAGGTTGGCGGAATTGTGGAGTGAAGCAACGTCAATTCAAGTTAAAGATCCAATTACAAGCTTCTTCCGCAAAGTTTACCAAGTCATGCTCATTGAAGACCTTCATCAAGCTTGGGTATATTTAGTATAGGTTTATATTATGTGTGTTTAATACTCTAAGCTCAATATCATATACACACACAATATTTGATTTTCTCACAAAATGAGCTATTTTGAGAAAACTTTGTGATATTGTTTTATTGACCATGTTTACTTTATATTCATGTGTTATAATGTTTATGAAGACATTTCACAAAGTTTCAATATGCGTTTAAACTCTTTTTGTCAAAAACATATTCTTAACAAATTCATATTCATGCATGTTTTTACAAAATAATGAGTTTTCACAATTGAGAAATGAAAATTGAAAATTTATTTTTGTAATATGTTTGTTTTCATGTTTATAAACATTTTGCAAATTTTCATCAAGTTTGGAATTGATTTGTTATGCTTAATGGAATTTACAAAATCATGTTCTTGTTCGTGCACATGTTCGTGCATGTTTTACAAAACAGATAAGTTTTCATAAATGGGAAGAGATATTCAAGAAATTCTTTCTTTAGCATGTTTATCTACATGTTTAGAAACTTCTCTCAAAATTTTACTATTTTTGGAGTTGATTTACTGTGCCCAATTGATTTTACAAAATCGTGTATGTCTGCAGTTTTTCAGAAACTGTAAATCTATATTCAAACATTTATTTCTCTCAACTGGGGTTGGTTTCTTCAAGCCTATATATACCCCTTTACCATAACTATTTTCCATCATCCAAGAGAGTTTTTAACCAAGTTTAAAAGAGTTTTAACAGGGGTTTTAGTTTGGTTTAAGTGTGTTTAAGAAGCTTTTAAGCATTTGGAAGTTTGAGTTTGAGAAATCAATTTCACAAGAGCTTGAGGAGATCATCTATTGGTGTTTGGGCATCCAACTATTCTCCTTCTACCTCTTGATCTATTGAGAAGTTTTCTAACTCTTTTCTCTAGCAATTTTATTATTGATTTTTATATTCTTATTATTGCTAGTTTGCTATTTGAGTTAGATTTGATTTTATCTCATTGTTACACACACCCAATTGAGCTTATTGTATTTGCATTCATAATATTTTTGGGTTGGTGAGAGTTGTGACAATTGAGTGTGAGCTTTCATTGTGTTCTCATCCATAGTAGAGAACAAACATTTATTGTATTGAGCCTTATTGTGAGATTCACTTTGTAATACACTTGTACACTGAGAGAAATGTGTGGCGAGAGTCGGGGATCGTCCCAAGAGGAGTGGCGTCGGTTGACGAACCTAGGGAGAGGTTGTAACCGAGCACTTGAGGGAGACACGTCTAGTTCAACACTTGAGAGGGTGTAGAGTGGGATTGCAAGAGTGGTGATTGTAAAGTTTTCGGTTAGCTAGAAAATCGAGTGTGAGGTGTAAACGTTATTCGGGTGAACGTAGAAAACCCGGTTGTGATAGTGGATTTCTCCCCGAGAGTGGGGAGCGAAGACGTAGGACGGAAGGTCCGAACTCCGTGATCATATTGTGTGTTTGCATTGTTTATTTTGTACTATCACATTTGTAGTTTGATTATATCACCTTTGTGTTAGTTTATATATCCTTGCACATATATTGCTTATATCTCATTGCTAGGATATTTCTTGTTGTTCATATTGCTTATCCTAGCTCATATATCTTGTTGTATTTCATACTTGCTAGGATAGCTTGTTAATTAATTTTAATTGGTATTTAATCGGATTAGATTAGCATAAGACCCTAATCACCCCCCCCCCCTCTAGGGTCTAACAAAAAACACAAGGGCCAGCCCTGCGTTCTAAACACAAAAAATGCAAGGGTCAACCCTACGTTTCCAGAATAAAAAACGTAATGACCAGCACTGCGTTCCTAATCCAAAAATGCAAGGGCTAGCTCTGCGTTCAAATCCAAAAAACGCAAGGGCCAGCCTTGCGTTCCAAACCCAAAAAACGTAAGGGCTAGCCCTGCATTCCAAATCAAAAAAATGTAAGGGCCAACCCTGTGTTTCAAATCCAAAAACACAAGGGCCAGCCTTCCATTCCAAATCTAAAATGCAAGGGCCAGCCCTACGTTCCAAATGCAAAACGCAAGGGTCAGCCCTACTTTCCAAATCTAAAAATGCAAGGGTCAGCCCTGCATTCCAAACTCAAAATACAAGGGCCAACCTTGCGTTATAATTTCCAAATGTAGAGATGAAGACCCACATTCTGGTTACAAAACACAAGAGTCAATCCCGCGTTTCACAATTAACGTAGAGGCCTGCCCTTGCATTTCTGTTAGAAAAGAACGAGTTTTGCTCGTTGTTGACAACCCAGAACTTGTCGTCTAGGGTTTAGAACCTGTCGAAACAAGTTGTAAGGTTCCACATGTACCATGGTGGAGAGGAACCTACGGTGGCAGTGGCACGGCTACCTGAAAAATGGCACCGCCGGCGGTCTCAACCGACAGATCACCTGGAGCCATCTCAACGACTCTCCTAGGTGTGGAAACAGTCTTCTTAAACCCTATTGAGGGTTGTTGTCAAAGAATTGATGAAGATCACCAGAGATCTTAAGGAAGAAATGAGAACTCTCATTTGAGATCTTGAGGAAGAAATGAGAACTCTCATTTGGGAATTGAAGAGATGAGGAAGAGTTATGAAACTCTTGATATGACCCATGTTGGGCAATTTATATAGCCACCACCAGGCTTTTAAATCCACACAGGATTCTAGGAAGAAATCCCACCCAGAACACGATTTTCACATTTTAAGATAAGTTAGTTAGACACCAACAATAACGCAGAGTTTAGCCCTCATGTTTCAAATTCTAAAACACAGAGCTCCGACCTACGTTTCAAAACAACAAACACAGAGTTCAATTCCGCATTTCATCCTTCAAATGCAGAGATCACCTTTACGTTTCACAATTGTAAAATGTGGGACTCACCATCACATTTCAAACATGACACTTACTCTCATATGAGTCCTGCGTCATGAACTCTTTTGACAGAGTGTTGTCAAAATCTCTGTATCTCCCCAACAGGGGTCTTAACAAAATCATCTTATCAATCTTATTCAATAAGATGATAGAATTACGAATATCATTGAGACAATCATCATCCCCATGGAGAATGATTTCAACTTGTTTCATTCTTAATATGACAAGCTTTTCTGGTGACAAAGCCAACGTATCGACTCTTATCAGTAGAGCGATAAATCCTTATCAATTCCTGTCAAGTTAATATTAAACCTCTGATGACAATTATCCCCACAAAGTATGAATTCTTCTTGTTTTCTTAATATGACAAGCTCCTTTTGGATAATAAGTCCTCAAAAATGCTCAAAGCACAATCAACTTATCAATCCTCATCAATAGGGTGATAAGTATTCAAATTCTCATCAAGTTAATACTATACCTCTGACCAAATCAATCATCAATCTTCTTTAGTAAGACCCTAAGTCCTCGAAAAACTTGTTCAGATCACAAGTACTCAATTTTGCCCAGCTCATATTGCTCCTCAGACAAAATTAACTTATTGACTCTCTTTAATAGAGCGATAAACAAAAACTTATTCAAATCACAAGTACCCAATTTTGCCTAGCTCATATCACTCCTCAGATAAAATCCACTTATCGACTCTCTTCAATAGAACGATAAGTCCTCAAAAACTTGTTCAAATCACAAGTACCTGATTTTGCCCAGCTCATATCTCTCCTCAGATAAAATCAACTTATCGACTCTCTTCCATAGAGCGATAAGTCCTCAAAAACTTGTTCAAATCATAAGTACCTGATTTTGCCCAGCTTATATCGCTCCTCAGACAAAATTCACTTATCAACTCTCTTCAATAGAGCGACAGGTCCTCAAAAACTTGTTCAAACCACAAGTACCTGATTTTGCCCAGCTCATATCGCTCCTCGGATAAAATCCACTTATCGAGTCTCTTTAATAGAGCAATAGGTCCTCAAAAACTTGTTCAAATCATAAGTACCCGATTTTGCCCAGCTCATATCGCTCCTTAGATAAAATCAACTTATCGACTCTCTTTAATAGAGCGATAGGTCCTCAAAAACAAACTTGTTCAAATCACAAGTACCTAATTTTGCCCAGCTCATATCGCTCCTTAGATAAATCAACTTATCGACTCTCTTCAATAGAGCGATAGATCCTCAAAAAACTTGTTCAAATCACAAGTACCCGATTTTGCCTAGCTCATATCGTTCCTCTGACAAAATCAACTGATCGACTCTCATCAATAGTTAAACCCTCATGAACTTGTTTATTCCCCTCTAATGGGATGGAAGGTATTCATGAACATCCCCAGCATATTAAAATTTTTCTAGAATTGTCTTAAATGATAATAAGGAAACTTGTTTAAATACTTCTTTATATAGGAATTTGTGCTAAGTTAATACTACACCTCTGGAATTTTAATTATTTTCATTATTTTAAGATAGTGCATGATGCATAAAAGAAACAGTGGAAAATCAAAACAGTATCACTTTTTATTCAAAATATTAAGAATTGATGCAAGATAGTGTTGTTCTTATCAAAAGAACGATACAAAATTAAGTTTGCGGGCTCATCAATCGGATAGATGCAAGCTGGGACTTGATATCTGAAAGCTTATCCTTGTAAGAAGCTCGCACTGTCACTTCCGCTCTCCTCCAGAGTTCATCTTTGTTAGGCACCGCAGCGACAGCTTCTTTCTTAGCCTCCTCAAGAAGCTGAACCTCTTTGTGTTAATTTACAAGAGCCTCTGCATTGCTGAGGCTGAGCCAGGTCACGATGGCTTCCTCTCGAGCAAATTGATCCTTTCTCAGCTAAGTCTTGCCGCTGAGTACACTTCTTCTGCAAATGTACAACCTGGATCTCTCTTTCAGCTAAGCCCCGCTAAACTGCCTCATGTCGATTTGCCTCTTCAGTTTGGATATCAGTAAAACTTGATGCAATCTGAGCGTCCATATCCACACGCCCTAAGTCTTCTAGGGCTCTCAGTTTTTCCTCCAAGTGAGAGACTATCTCAGTGCAATGATGAAGCCATTTAACGTTATCCACGCACTTGATGCTGCTCAGGGAGTTCATCAAGATAGGCTTGAAAGTCTCAAACGTGGCTCGTCCAGCACTTACAACTTCAATCGTTAGCTCCATCGTACTCTCTAATTGCCCTATGAGAACTTTGAGTACTTAAGGAACGTCCATCGGTATTAGAGGGGTAGCAAGTGATGACACCAAGGCCCTCAAAGTTGCAAAACACGAAACCACAGCGGTTGGTGATTTCGGAGAAGGCTCTAAAATGTCCAAGTGCACAAGACTCGAAGGGAGAGCCATAAGCGCTCCCGTCTGAGCTGAACTTGAAACACTCCCAGCCTTTGTAAGAGAAATTATCAAAGGAAGTGGAGGAGTCATTGTCGCTGGTACGAGAGGTGGCTGCGTCGAAGGAGGAGTAGTTGGTGTAAATAGTAGTTGTTCTGGTGATGGAGTTATGATTGTGGCCCCTTTAGTCACTAGAGTCGGTGACCCTATATACAAAAATAATTGTTAGAACGCAAAAGAGAACTTTTGGAGAAGTCCAAAAGGAATGGCACTTACCTGGGGGAGAAATAAGGATTTATGCTGATGCTTTATCAGAAGTAAACGGTGGTAGGTTGTCCCAATCACCATAATCATCACTGTCATTATCATCATCGTCATTGTCGTCGTCATGTGGAGAGCTCTCATAGTTTACTTGCTCTTCATCATCTGTAGCGAAAGGTTCCGGGGAGCTCACAACAGTAGTCGCTTTACGAACTAGTCTTGTTTTAGGGTTGGGCCATGTATCCCATATGGGTGGCATTAAGGCTGAAGTGGAGGGATACTGACTCCCGCTAAGTTTTTTAGGTTCGGCCATTATAGGTTCATCTACAGGAGGCCTAACCTCTTCCGCTTGAGTTGTGGCAGGCTCGACTCCTTTTAGTATCGCCTCTATGATTACAGGAGCGACACCTGAAGCATGACCCGAACTTGTTGAAGCAGTAGGGTCCATTATAGGGAAAGATTTTGCATCCTCCACAAGCGATTCATCCCCGCCCTTTTCTTCGTACGGTGGGTGATAGGAAGAAGCAGTACCTGACAAAGCTGGGCCAACTTAACAAGGGCCAGGTTGATGAGGAGGGCCTGTAGTAGATGATTCTTGCACCTCCTCCTCTTCTATAATAACATCATGTGCTGACTTAAAAGCATCTTGCATGAGCATTGCTCCTTGTGGACCTTTAGAGATAGGGGACCCAACCGATAACTTACGGTGAGTCCGCTTCTCATACTGGCCAGTTTTCTCCACTGTAAGGGCTTATTTCCGAGCTGCCTTCTTCCCCTAGGTTTTAACCATTAGAGGTTCCATCTCAGGAGGCTTAGCTGCTTCAGATTCTTCTTCTCTTTGGTCTCCTTCTTCCTCCTCAGTGGTTGCTTCTTCACAAGATAAGTACTCGTCATTTCCCTTCAGATGAGACATGTTGGACCCCCTCTTTTATTCATACATCCTTCTGTTCTCTTTTAGACAAGAGGTGTTCAATTTGTACTCAAGGATCTGAGAAGCAGCATGGTACCAAGCACAAAAGCCCATGGTAGTGAAGGAGTTAGGTGTTTTGTTGGCAATTTGAATCTAGCTTCGGTACCGCCAGTCATTAAATAATACCAGGCTTTGGCTCTTTCATATAAGTTGCCGATAGCTGCAAGCTGAGGCTTGGGATTCCCAACATATAGCTGGTCATAGCCGAACTGTTAGGTGAACTGATAAGACTGATAGGACTTAATGATACATTTACCACCCTGCCTGAAGAGGAAATAACCTGGCCTGACGTTGATTAGCCAGCAAAAGATGCCCCCATTCATGTTTGTAAACCCATTGGGGCCCTTCACATCTTGAAATGTTTTACCATACCCATCACCCTCAAAGTCAAGAAAGCAGTGGAAAACATGATAATTAAGATCCCTTGACAAAATCTGCCGGATCTTAACCATGTACCAACCCTCCCACTTAGCTACTTCTAGACGTTGCACGAATAGGATGAAAGAGTCGCTTTGGGTAGAAGCTGCACTCATCAAGGAAGGGCAATGTGAGACATACCAAGCCATCAAGTAAGTATTAGGCATTGGTACACACGGGCTGGGAGTCTTGAACATCTTCTTCTCACTAGAGCCTATCTCCTTGACTTGAACAAAGTCAAGAGCCAACTCTTGTAAACCATTTTGTAGGTAACATACCATAGCCGAGAGAAGGTTCAAGGGTCGTCCGTGAGCCAGAAGAACACCCGGATAGATCACTTCTATGGCCAGAGCATCTATTGGCCTAGTGGGAACGATACATCGTTTCAACCACAGTATTAAAAATCTAGGAAATAAAACCACATCAGAGATGGAATATTGAGCTTGATAGTGGAAGCTATCAAACTCAGTATAAGCTAGGAAAACATCCTCCTTAGCCTCATTAGTGTAATGAGCAGTGGTAGCATCAATATGGGCCTTAATGTTATTGGGAGTGCTGATAGCTAGACGGGATACAGAATCTCCCTTATGGTTCAAATTCTAGAACAAGTATTCCGCCCACGATACTTGCTTAACTCCACTTCTTCGTACTCCTGTTAGCTGAGCACAAATGTGGAAATGACACATCACTTCCCAAAGGGTCGTATAGATCTCAGGACTAGTTGTTCTTAAAATCTTGAGTTCTCTCGCTCCTAGAACAAACTCTTCATATGATAGCTCTCCAAAGGGCAGTCCGGAAATGTTATACATCTCATGGAGAGAAAAGCCCAGCTCCCAATAGGAGTGAAGAAAGTGCAGGTCTCTGGGTTGTACCACTCTAATATAGCAAAGTTGTAATGGCTTTGAGCGATACCATATCGAGTGGCCATTACAGAATCGACAAGGCCAGACTTACTAAGTGGTGCCTTCAACTCCTCCAGGACAAAGTTCGTCATCCGGGTCCACTACCCCGCTTCTGAAGAGTGCACCCATCTAGGAGATCTAAATCCTTGTGCGGGAAATTTACCCTTTGCCATAATAAATCTTTTGACAAAAGTGTTTATCAAGCTGGCCACTTCAGCAACCAGATATTCCGTAGCAAATAAGCTTGACCTCAAAAATGTCATCTGTCGGGTATAACCTACCAGACAAACACCATGATAAGCCAGGGCACCAACTAAAACCTCATCTTGTTCTTTGACGAGATCCCAATACATGTACCTCGGGATGGAAGCACATTAGAAATATGATAGAGGAAACATCCTCTCCATGTTAGGCAAGAAATGATTGCGATCACCAACTTTCCTTAGCCATTTGTAGTTCCTATCGTACATGACTTACGCATCAAATTTAACAGAATCTCCAAATAAGAAGGTCGTCTTGTTGAATTTCTTACGATCGATGGTCTCAAATCTGTTATCAGTGACAAAAGCCCTAAGAGTTACCGAAATAGCTTGGGTGATAGTCTACGCACGCTCCTTATCGGTATCTTAGAAGATGGGAAGTTCTTGGCAAAAATTAAACTGCATGTTGCGATCCGCATCTCCTTCATGTCCAAAATAATGATAGAAGGAAAGAGGTTCATTGGGGTAGCGCACTGCAAATAAAGAAACAAACAAGTTAGTATGAAGCTAAAATAAGTCTCAAAAAAGACTTAGTTCTAAATGCAAGGATCAGTCCCGGGTTTTGCCTATAAAATACGGAGGTCAAACCTGTGTTACAAAATCAAAATGCTAAGGTCGGACCCGTGTTTCAAAATAAAAACTCTAAGATCAGACCCGCGTTTCAAAATCAAAATGCTAAGGTCAGACCCACGTTTCAAAATCAAAACACTGAGGTCCGACCCGCGTTTCAAAATCAAAATGCTGAGGTCAAACTCGTGTTTCAAAATCAAAATGCTGAGGCTAACCCTACGTTTTAAGTTCAAAACAAAGAGGCTCGCCTTCATGTTCAAATATCAAAATGTGAGACTTGCTCATCGTTCAAAATTTAGAACTTGTCAAAACAAGTTTTACAGTCTCGAATTTTAGTACTCACCACCAACAAAAGGGGTCTGTGATGGCGGCGCGACAGTCTGAGCCGTAGTGCCACTAGCGGCCAAAGCCACCGGTACACTAGAACTCGTAGCGGCGAGTTTCTTAAAACGATGCTTGGAAGAGACCTTCTTGGGAACAATGAATACTTGTCGAGGGAGATGAACGGAGAGCTCACCAGAGTTTAGGAATGAGAAAGCTCGTTAATTAGCTCGGAGAAGAAGCTTGTGCAGAAAGTAGAAGAGTTGAAAGGACTCTTGATTTGACCATGACGGTCTATTTATAGACAACTAGAGCTGTCAAATCGGCATGGGATTTGAGGCCAAAATCCCACCCAAAACGCGATTTCCGCATTCACGCTGAGTCAGTTAGACTCCTAAAATGTAGGGTTCACCTCTGCGCTTCAAATTTTTAAATGCCAAGCTCACCTCTGCGTTTCAAGACTTAAATCCATGGATCACCTTCGTATTTCAAAATTCTAAACTTTGCAGCTGGTGTTTCTATGATGCCTTCGTAGTCCTCAGCTCTCGCTTACCCAACACTTATAGTCGTGCCTCACATGTTCATCAATGCCTATAAGAATATTCCTGTTATGGCTGTTGACACTAAATACACCTTCCCACATGCTGAGAGAGTGAAGGAGTATCTCAAAGATCCAAGCAAGTTTGACTAAGTTCTTTGTCATCAAGTTCTAAAAAGTTACCTTGTTTGGTTTAGGGTGCTTTAGTTACTTAAAAACTTATTTGGTTTCCTTAAATTCATGTGTTACCTATGAGAGGCCATGCTTCAATACAAAAAAAACTAGCAATGGCCATCAAGGTGACGAAAGTCAAGAAGAAACTGGCCTACAATGAGAAGTTATGCAGCCTCTTAGATAAGTAAATACAAGTTCTAATCATTAATGCTGATCAGAAAGAGATTCCGTAAGGATTCAGCGATTCTCACGAGGAAGAACACCCCCTTCAGAAATGTTTGGTTGATCTTTACCAAGGGAGATCTAAAGGAAGTTAGCGAGAAAATCGCTAAATATAATGTTGAAGCACCTGCTAGTATTGGGCTTGTGGCTCTCACTGATGTCGTCGTCACTCATATTCTAAATGCGAGACTCATCTCCACGTTTCAAAGCAATAAGGCCCGTTTCCACACTTCAGAAACATGGTCACGATAAGCACCTTCATACTGATCTTGCATAGTTAGTGTTTGCAATCAAGTTCATAACGCCTTCAAAGTGGATGTAATGAACAATCACCCAACCGATCCTAAATCAAAAATATGATTCAAAGTATTTTGAAAATTCATTCTAGCCAACCGTGAACTTTTAAAAACTTTGGAGGGGGTTCTGTAGGTTGTCTAAAAATTAATGCAGATAACTAATTCCCATCAAGCACTGATAATAGAAGTTACAATTCAACTACTTCGAGAAGGTTACAATTTGGAGACTTTCATGACAATTAATGAATGTTATAATTCAAAGACCTTCCCAACAACCGATGAAGTTCTGATTTAACGGCCTTCACAATCATCAATAGGAGTTACAATTGACGACTCTCACATTCCAAAGAGCCAAGAAGAAGATCACAATCTTTTCAACACTCTAACTAGAGAGACTACAAATCAACGGTCTCTTAAACCCAAAATGCAGAGCTCATCTCTGCGTTCAAGACTCAAAATGTAGAGCTCATCCTTGCATTCCAGACTCAAAACATAGAGCTCATCTCTGCATTCCAGACTCAAAACACAGAGCTCATCTCTGCGTTCTAGACTCAAGATGCATGGCTCACCACTACGATTTTTAGCCTCAAGTGCAGAACCTAACTCTGCGTCCCAAGTCTAGAATGCAGAGTTCGTGCATAGAACGCAAGTTTTGCATTTGACTCGTTCAAACACGAGTTGAACGGTTCTAGAAACTGTTTCTCACGATTTGAGGGGATCACAACCCCACTAAAGAGCTATTTTAGGGGTTAGTTACACCCCTAAAACCCCTATAAATAGCGAGAAACTCAACTAAGTTCGGCTCTTTTGATCTTTAAGCATTTTTGGATATAGAGATCAGCAACATAAAGCTTGGAGCATCTTCCGGAACTATTCTTGGAGCTTTTCTTCATCCTTGGCTATAAACTGATTTTAGTTAGATCAGATCAACTCTTTTATAGAGTTCTAAACTCGTTCCAAGTTTCTAAACTCATATTAAGTTCTCAAACTCAATCAGAGTTCTTAAACTCGTGAGAGTTTTAAACTTTCCATGCAAGTTCTCCTCAACGTTAATTCAAGAGGAATCAACAAAGTTCCACGAGGCAAAGCGTTCGGATCGTTAACAGGATACTAGATTCAAGCTCCCATCGACACCAAGAAGAATCCAATTTTAAATAAAGGGAAAGGTCTTCGTCGATCTTTTCCTCTTTTGTAAATTGGGAAACCGATAAGAGAAATTGTAATTTTTTCTTCTAAGTCAGTTAGAGAGAGATTACAGTGAGAGATTATATTTATTCTTTTCCTAAGTCAGTTAGGAAGATTAATACAGAATTTTATTTTTATTTCTTCTTTAATTTTCCTACGAACATTATCATGGCTATATTGAAGCCCCAGGCGTCTACGTAAGTCCTGGGCATCCAACCTCTGGGTTATCGTTTTACCGAGTTGTCATCAGGGCGGCCCTCTGTAGGGCAAAAGACCTAGTTCACTTCAGCAAGTCCTAGACACAGCCTCAGGGTTGTAAAGACCTAGTTAACTTTAGTAAGTACTAGGCAAAACCTAAGGGTTGTACAAGCCCTGGGCATCTACGTAAGTCCTGGGCACCCAACCTTAGGGTTGTTAATTTCCCAAAGCCCTAGGCATCTATGTAATTCCTAGGCACCCAACCTCAGGGTTGTCGATTTGTTAAAGTCCCTAGGCATCTACATTACAAACTTCATTACAAGTTCATTACATTATCCACGTCAATATTTGCAAAAGCCATGTCGATATTTACAACAAAACATAAAAGATAGATTCAAGCCCTCAGATCACTCGGCCAGATCTGGGAGTAGGGCTCAGGAAGTCCTCAGTAGGGGCAGCAGAGTCAGCAAGAGCTTCAACAATAGCAGCAGTAGAGGAGGGGACTTCTCCTAGATCATCCCCTGACTCATCGTCACTATTGCCTAACGCCAAATTCAACCCCCCTCCACTCACCTTGATCTCCTGTAGGATGTCAAGGAAGCAAGAGACTCGGGAAGAATAAAGGCGGTCAGGTGTGGGATGAGAGCTAGGGGGAGCAGTGAGGCAAAGTAGTCGACACTAGCCTTACAAGCCAAAGCCATCCCAGTTTTACCCAAGGGGCCATGACGCCATTCATCGATTATCTTTGCCTTATGCTGCTCCGAGTGTAGGTGATCTAGCCGATCTTCTAGGTCCTTGATAATCATCGCAGACGCCTGATGAGTTGACCACTCTTCCTCGAGGTCTCGCCTTAGCTGCTCAACCGAGAGATGACTCGATTGAGTGTCCTCCTTGGTCACCACTTTCGGGTGCCTCTCGGACTTGACCCCCCTAGCCAAAGTAGTCAGTCGGCCATCCCGCTAGGAAATTCCTTGCTAGAGATGGCCGACCTTCCCCTTTAGCTGGGCGACCTCACCTTGGAGCCTCTCAATCAAAGCCACTTGCTTGGTGCTATGGGATCGGATCCCCTTAGGGACCCTTTCCCTTACATCCACTTCTCAGTGCTAGTAGGCCTCGATGCCATTTAGCTCAGCCTCCAAGGCGACAATCTTCTTTTATGCCTCATCCTTGGCTGACTTCTTCTTAAGAAGCTCTGACTGAGACCCAAACAGAGAATCATGCATATGTCGGAGCCGGTTGTACAACTCCTGCTCTAGCAGTGCCCCCCGAGCTAAGTGGGCCTTGAGGGCTGAATGCAAGCCGATGCTTGGCATCTCCCTCATGAACCCCTCATCCTTCAGGAGGGTGAATTGCCACACAGCTGTGATTGGGGCCGTGACGGACCCTAAAATTGAAGCTTCCTTATCGATAGGCGCTTGTGGGATGAACCTATCATCCTCGGGGAATTTCCTCCTCGGTGAACAGGGGCCCAGCAGCACTCCTACAAGCATGGTCTTTGCCTCCTCCTAAGATCGGGAATCAAGCTCTAAGATCCAATGGCGGAAAGGCCGAAAGCCCTTTGGCTCCTCGGTGACTTCACCTACCCTAAATTCTGGTAGGGGCGCTGCTTGCTCCTCAGCATCCCCGGCCGTCCCGATAGGCTCCTTACCTAGCCTACGGGACGTCTCGAGCCTAGAGCTCGGCCCGACTGCCTCTCCAACAAGGTCCTTAACTTTGGTAACTTCAGCTGCTGGGGCCGCCTCCTCAGGTATAGGAAGGGGAAGGCCGAAAGGGTAGCTGATGATGAC
Source organism: Asparagus kiusianus (assembly GCA_022839385.1). NCBI lineage: Eukaryota > Viridiplantae > Streptophyta > Magnoliopsida > Asparagales > Asparagaceae > Asparagus > Asparagus kiusianus. Next base: position 839,884 of record BQKN01065883.1, on the reverse strand, counting down.
GACCTCGTCTAGCTGACAAGCTTAGGCGGCCGACTGCATTTCCTCGACCGACTGTTGTTCTGTGGTTGGGTCGACTTGGACCAGCTAAGACGGTCTACTGGGCCCTTGTTCCTTAGCCTTCACCTTCTTGGCCTTCATCCTCTACCCCGCCAGTTGGGCAGCAATCTCGACCGCTTGCAATCTCAAGCCACCTGCCTCCGCAGGGTAAAGATTTCCTCTCAGCCTCTTCTGGGGCCTTGAAGCCGAACTCGACTCCTCACCCCTCACCTTCCTCTTATGGCTTTCTTCAAAAGGGAGGGCCAGTAGACTTTCCCTAGCCTTGTCGGCTTCAGTGGGCAGGGCCGCCAAGACATGCACCACCCAGAGAGATGCCGTATCGAAGAGGTTGCTCCTCTCCCCAGACCGGGCATAAGAGAGAATCTTATCCAATTGCTACCTCTCTTCAGCATTAAGGAAGGACGGCTTCAGCATGTCCTTGGCCACTTTAGGCCAATTGGGGTAGGCGAGGACGCCATCGGCGCCAAAAACCCACACGAAATGCTCTCTCCAGTCCCTGTTGGACTCTGGAGCATCCGTAACAAACTTAAAACTTCCACTATAGTGGAAGAAGTAGTGTGGGTCCCTCCTCATCAACTTGACACCGACCAGATACCCAAGCAGTCGCATGGTCAGCAGGACACCGACCCGGTGGTAGATGGCAACGAACCCCACCAGAACCCCAATGGCATTTGGGGTGAATTGAGAAGGGTAAACCCCAGAGCAATACACACATCCCTAATGAAGGGATTAAGTGGTAGCCGGAGCCCATACTCAAGATGGGTTAGATATAACAATGCCTTATTTTGTCCATTGCGGTACACCAGCTCATCCTCGTTTGGTGCCGCTAGTGTGAAAGCCTTGGGGATGTCATAGAGCCCGTAGTACTCCTCGAGCCCTCTGATACAGACCTTCGAATGGATAGGACAGAGAAAAGTGATCCTCTCCTCATTATGGCAAGTGGTGGAACTCTAAGTAGCCATTGGAGGATTTTGATTGCAGAAAGACTTGGGAAGATGGAGAGAAATAAGCGTTGAAGAATTTAGGGCAAGAGTTCGTAAAGAATTTTTCTTCACCCCTAATAAGTTATTTATAGTATTCAAGAGACACATAGATTAATCTGGAAGGTTGTCTCATTTCGAAATGAATGAGCAAGATTCACTTCAAAATCTCAAATGGTTTACACGAAACTCAAAGCGCTGCTCCTCTTTACTCTATGCCTCTTCGCTTGAAAATTGAAGTGACACCATAACTCTCTAACAAATGACAACATCATGTTGTTTCCAACAGTGACGTTTCACCTACTCAATAAAGACCTCTAGAAACTCACTAAACGATATCTATTCAGCGAGCAGTCGACTAGTCATTAGTCACCCCTCGATAGCCTACACTAGATTTCATAAGAGCATCTTTTTAGGAACTCGCCCAAGAAACTTAGATGCCGACTAACAGAAGTAGTCAACCAGATAGATTCTAAACTAACACATTAGGAGTAACGGCTTAAAATCAAGATGTATTTTCCTACCAAAGAACGAGCATTCTGGAGTCAGACATCAAGATTCACAGATCTATGATAGAGCTAAGTCATTCAGAAAACACATTAAGATTGTGCAACACAAAGAAAGCAATTTTAGATTCAAAAATATTTCTTTATTCATTTATGACGAATATTTACAAGATAAAATGTATATATATATACAAAAAAAATAGAGCAACGAGAGATTCCTAGAAGGCCAAGAGAAGTCCATCCCCGGTCCATAAGTCACAAGCAGGGAGCTGCTAGGAGCAGTCAGCGGAGGAGTCAAGCAATCTCCTCCTTCGTCCAACTCCCCCTCTTCCCCATCGATATCGAGTCCCCCCCAAGTGATTCCACCTCTAATAATTCGTCCAGACAGTTGGTAACGAGGGGAGGATAGTGGAAGCGATCAGGCGGGTTGCTCATCTTGGCTAGAAGTTGTACCGATAAATAGTCATATCTGACCTTGCAAGCTATCGCCACTTCAGTCTTTCCAGTTAAGCTCTGGCGATATCCCTCGATGATCTCCTAGCGATAAGCCTCAGACTTAAGGTGGACAACCTCCCCTTGAAGCTTGACGAGTTCTCCATGGTTCTCGTCTAATTGACGCTTCACATGCATTGCCATCTGCTTCTCCATCTTGACCTATTCCAGAGCGTGGTCCCTCTCCTGGAGAGCCTCACCTAGTCTCATGGCCTTCCTCCGGCTATCCTCTAGCTCCTGCCTAAGCCTCTCGACCTCGGAGGCTTCTGGGGTTGGTGTCTCAGCAGCCTACTCTGGGTCGACGCTTCTGCTAGCCTTCAAGGAATCAACCTCCCCCAAGCGCTTGGATAGGAAGTTCGGATGTGCTCCATCAGACCAAACATCTCCTGCTCTACCAAAGCACCTCGAACCAAATAGCTTTGAAAGCGTAAGTGGAGATCGGCATTAGGAACCCCCTTCAAGAATTCATCATCCTGAGGAAGGTAGGATTGTTCAACACCCCTTGATTAAGCCACGTGAGAGCCGTGGACGGTTCCCCTGACATCAAGATGGTGAGTATCCTTAAAGCAGTGCTCAGGGTCGGGCTCCCGTACATATTGAGGGCCAACCCCTGAGGTCCTAATGAGGTACGTGCTTATCTTCTTCCACTCTTCTTCTCTAATATCATTAATACGATGGGAGAAGGGATATTCTAGCCCTACGGAAGGCTTCGTCTCTTCCTCAACTGACTCCTTCCTGCTGTGGGATGACTCGCCACGATGAATGGATAACCTCGTTTCACCTTCATAGGCTCTAGCCTCGGCTCCCCCTCCTTGAGGAGCCTTGACTGGTTCTCCTGAGGTTGACTCATCCAGATGGATGACCTCGGTGTCAGTCATCTCGGCCACTACATGTATCTCATGTTCCTCATCTTCCCCTTGGGACTGCCTCCTCTATCTATGGACAATGGTGGGGGCATCCTCCTCCTTGACCGCCTTAGCCTCCGTTGGAGGAATGTCCAGACGAGGTCGCTTCATAGGCATGGTAGATAGCTCCTCCTGAGGAGCAGTCATGGAAGCAGCCAAAGGAACAGTAGGTGTCGACGTCACTTCCGATGTCCCTATAATGAGGGCTGAAGCTTTCTCATGGTCCTGGGCAATAAGACGCACGACCAACACTCCAACAACTCACAAGACCAACTTGTCGAGCAGATGGTCGAATCGATGAGAGCCAATATACACTTTGATCTGGTCAAGCCCATCCCTCTCATCAACGGACAACTTACCCCCCATGAGTGCCTCCCTCCTTATCTCGGGCTAGTCAGAGCAATCTAACTCTAGGTTGTCCCCTACGACCCAGACAAACTTCTCCTTCTAGTCCTTGTGTGAGTCAGGAAGGCCGGTGAGGAGCCTGAACTTCCCCACCATCTGAAAGTGGAAGTAGGGCTCTGTCTGATTCACCTTCACTACCACCAACTAGCCCAAGACCCTTAAGGATAGCCTTATCTCCACCTAGTGGCAGATCACCACGAACCCTACTAGGATAGCGATGGTGTTTAGCTTCATCTGTGCCGGTGATAGCCCTAGAGAAGTAAATACTTGCTTGAGGAAAGGATGCAGAAGCAACCGCAGTCCAAATTCCAGATGCCTCAAGTAGAGCCCGCTCCGGCCCATGATCATATATAGCCTCCGATCTCATCGGGGCCAACAGCCCATACTCTTCAGGGACATCAAACCTCCAATAGATTGTCCTCTTCTATTCCAGAGTCACCTTGGAGTGAATCCCCGCTAGGAGGGCTCATTGATAAATAGGATCAGCTACCATTGAAGATTGCAGAGATGATCATCGGAAGAGATGACCGGAGAAAATTTTGAGTTATCTAAAAGGAATTTGAAAAGACAATAGCTGCCACCCTTACGGCCCTATTCCTACATATAGGCAGCTGACTTTACAACCACCAAATTTTGAATGGTTGGATCAAGCCTTGTCCAACGGCCAGGATTAATTCTCAGAATCCGAAGCACTCTCTCTGAGATCGAGGCAAAGCCCACTCACCTTGAACAACCCACAATCTGCCAAGAAAAGCGGAACTATGGCAGTCAAAAGGAGTGTATGGTAATGTTAGCCACGTCTAATATGAAGAGACTTTTCAGTTTCTTATTCAATACACAATCATGTCCATCCAAAAGCTAATTTGATTTTACTTGGACCCGGCTCAACCCGACTCCAAGTGAAAGGGGCTAATTGTTATGGTGTTCCCATTGCGTAGTAACGGATAGATATACTGCATGCTATGCCCCAATCAAGTTGGCCGCTAAAGACCAACGAGGATTCTGACTTAGCCGAATTGTTGAGTCGACATTCTTTAATGTCGACTCGAAAGGTGGTACCAGTCGACCCTCTTGTCGAAGACGACTTGCCACAAGCCAACTTGACCATTTACTGGACACCTCGCGAGGACGACTCGAAAGGCATTACTTCTTGGCAAAGCTAAAGGACTTCTGCCTTGAGCCTCTCCCACTGGCAATGTGTTAGCATCACATATAATGCATGACAGGCGCATTATGTCTCTAGCCCTGATTGCCTTCATGACTTATCGGACCACGCAGGCACCGCCATGCAACTAATTACTTCTCGTTTAATGCTAAAGTGATACTTCCCCCAGTGGCTAGCTAATACCTGTAAAGTAGATGCTGACGTAGCCGCCAGTTCACACTTCGCCACTGCCATCCTGTGATCGGTCGAAGTGACTAATCTGCCCCTCTGGCACCACTATAAATAAGATGTAATGTTCTACAGAGAAAAGATCTTTTCGAATTCTGACTTCTTTTTGGATGATTGTCTCTTGGATAGACTATTGTTTAACCTTAAACTGGTTCTGCTATCTACATATGATAATGCACACTTACAAGAACTCACATAGTTTTTTATTTTTCCTCACTCAAGTTCACCAACTGACTTGATCATTGGAGGAACCATAGGAGAATTAAGTCCCATCATCTCACAAGTTTCTACTTATACAGGCTTCAGCCATTCAACTCAAGAACCAGACATAAAATCGGGGAAGAAAGCGTCTCCTCATCAATACTTAACAATGCCATCCAGTAACGCTATGTGATAAATA
>BQKN01065883.1:812334-834646 GCA_022839385.1 Asparagus kiusianus | reverse complement strand
ATATATAATTTTAAAAAGAAGAGTGCGAAAAATGGGCACCAATAGAAATTCTCTTGAACTCTCTAGTATATATATATATTATTTGGATTTTACATGATGATTTTACTTGAATGATAATTTGATATGTTATTCTTTTCTTAAGTGATTTGATAGTCTATGCTTAGTAAATCTAAAGTAAAATGTGATAAAAAGAGAGTACTTAGTAAATCCTAAATAAAATTAACTAGTAGATTCAACTCTAGATTCCTATTTTCTCTCTTGATTTCCTCCATGTTTTATTTATTTTGATTTTTCCTCTTTTTTGTTAATTTTTTAGTTTTAATTTTGTTCTTTTGTATTTTCTTTATTTCTCCTCCTTATTATTCTTTATTTTCTTTCACTTGTGCACTCCTTTTCTTCCCTCTTATTCAAATTTTCTTTATTAGTAAAAAATCACACACTATTTATATCTCTTCACTTGCACTCCTATTTGTCCACACACAAATCCTAGATTAAACTTAGAATATTTCCTACACACCTTCCTCGGGGATCAACATTGTAACTATATATAACTTGATTGTGCATTACAATCTTAACACTATTTTCATAACACATTAACCATCAACAAGCACACCTACAATAGAAGTCCTCATGCATCTCATAAGATTCCGTCTTACCTTTCTCCGAGTAGCATTCCTCATATCACGAGTAAAATTTGAAGTCTTTGCTGTCCAGAAGGTGGAGAAATGAATAATTTTGTTGAGAAGCTTGATTGTTTGCTTCATAGAAAAATTCTTTCATTCTTGCATGCCAAATACACTACATAGTTGCACATATGAAAGTATTCTGCTTCAAATTCTCTACAGGAATATTAGATGATCCCCAAAGCAACCATAAAGTATATAAAGTGTATTTTCTAGGATCTTCATCTATACTCATTTTAATTGTAAAGACTTCTAGATAGAGGAAACAAAATCACATAGAAGAAAAAGATGAGAGTGAGTTTCCTCCTCTTTACCACACAAACAACGTAAGATATCCACATTAATACCTTTTTTTACTAACACATCTTTTGTATTTAACTTTCCTTTAATACCAAGCCAAAATAAAATTTTCACTTTCATAGGGATTAGGACTTTCCAAATGTTAACACAATCAAACTAAAGCCTCCATCTACCGAAAATTGATAATAAGAATGAATAGAAAGATTACCAAATGTATCCCATAAACATTTCCTATTATCTTTCCTCTTAGATAAAAAATCTAAGTTAATCATATGAAGGAGATCAAAATATTAAAGCACCAAATGGCCAATAAGTTGTCTTTGAAACTTTATATCCTATTGAAACCCCGAGACACCCCCTTCTTTAACACTACTTATTGAAGCAAAAGGATTAACTGTTATTGCAAGTAAATCAGGGAAAAGAGGAGCTAAAGTAGAGAAGGAAATCCATTTATCAAGCCAAAAGAAAGTTAGCTTGCCATCCCCCAAATTTAAATGAGAACTACACAAAAAAACTCTCACGAAGAGAACTAATATTTCTCTAGAAATTAAATATAACTGCATTATATTGTGGAAAATTTAATAGTATTTATAATTTATGATCTATTTCCACAAAACTTCACTATCCTTAAAAAATTCAAAATCTATTTTCAAGTTAATCTTTATTCACGTTTTTCAAATCAATGATTCCTAAACCTCGATATTTTTTTGGCTTACATAGTTCTCCCCCCACTTATAAGATTAGAAGAACTCATATGTTCATTTGAACCCATAGAGATGTTCATTAGATGTTTACCTTTTACAAAACTAGATTGCATTGGGTCTACTAACAACCTAACTTCATATTTAGTATATTTGTGAGCATTTTAGTAGTATTTTTATAAATCACATTCACAAGGGAAGAGGGTCTAAAATCATTTACGGTTTGAGAATCTGATTTTTTTTTAAGGAATGAGGATAATATGTGCATAGTTTAGCCTATTACTTTCTAAGCAGCCCATAAAAAATTCATTAAACAAATTCTTCAAATTAATTTTATTAGAATCCCAATTAGTTAAAAAAAAGAGCAGGGAAACCATCTGGACCAAGAGCCTTATCTCCTTTCATGTCAAACCGAGCCTTTTTAATCTCTTCTAAGGAAAAGGGTTGCTCTAAATCAGAAGCTCTCCAATCCCATCTAGGAAAAACCATGTTTCATTTTAATGTCACAGCTTGACCAACACATTCTTATAATGTAAAAAAAAAAGGCCTGGGAAACCCCCTCATTAGTATTAATAAATACATCATCTTTCATAATAGCAGATATCATATTACATCTCTTCCTGCCATTTGCAACTCTTTGAAAATATGAAGTGTTATTATCTCCCTTCTTCAACCAATGAGCTTTTGCCCTTTGACTCCATATGGACTCCTCTTGAGCTAAAATTTGATTATGCTTATCACTAAGATCATGTTTATGAACAAACTCATTATCAGTTAAATCTCAGTGTTCATCCAACGATTCTAAATCCATCAATTGTTCTAACAAATCTTTTTTTTTTGTTTGCTTCACACTACAAAAAATTTTGTGAGTCCATCTTCTGATATGTTTTCTTACAAACTTCAATTTATTAACAACAATTTTACCAGCAAAAGTATAAGAAGGGGTCTGTTGCCACCAGTTACTAACAAGCTCTTTAAAATCATCACATTGAAGCCAAATTTTTTCTAATCTAAAGATTCTACTACTTTGTTGGTAGAACCAAATTGAAAACAAAGAGGGGCATGATTACAACTTATGTCATGTTAGGATGACAGAAGATATTTGTCTTCCCATTGAGTACTACAAAAGATTCTATCCAATCTTAGTCATAGAGGGATATTGATAAGCTCTAGATCATAAATAACTTCTTAAAACTCTTCCATATCCTTTACATGATTGGTTTTTACCTCTCCTTTCACTAGGATTAATAGTGATATTGAAATCAACTCCTAAAACTCAAGTACCTGGAATAAGCACTTTTAAGTCTTTTACTTCTTACCGAAAAGTGTTTATGCCCCTATTATTATGAGGACCATGCACAGATGATAAATAACAAGTAAACCCATCAATTTTTGTTTGTAAAATAACAGTAAGCACATACTGAGCAACAATTTCATTAATTTTCTCCATTACTAGAAGACCACACAATAACCATTCCCCGTGAAGCTCCAGTAGAGTGTAGGCAAGACCAATCAGTATAAATACAACACCCCCCCCCCACCCCCCAAGTTTTTTAGAGTGACATATGAATCATTATCCAACTTAATTATGTTGGAAATTTACCAACTTTAAAGGTTATAGCAAGCAGATAAATCCGAATAAAATAAATAAGAGATTAGAAATTCAGGCCTGACGGGAGCAGTCGTGTAATCACTGCCCTAAAAGATTGAGAACCCGCCTATCGGCCTGGCACAAATGGTTCTCTCCCCCCTAACGGTAAAAGACCCCGGAAACGACCGACCTCCGTACTCGGGCGAGAGTACAGAGCTTCAGCTCAGATGAAGAAGATTGCCCAAAAAATTAATAACAAAATTTATAGAGGGGAAAAACAATTTTCTTTAAACCAGAGGAGAGGAGAAAAACTTTTTTTTTCTTATGTTTTAGAATGTGAATAATTGTGTATTTATAGGATTGAGGGAGAGAGGATTCTTTTCAATTTTCCGATGTGGGATTAAAACACAAAGGCAAAATTGCCTTTTCTTAATAAATATCCAACAGTCCCCCCCAAAAGGTAATATTGACTGAAAACTCAGAAATCAATAAATAAATCAAGAAATCATAAAACAAATATAGGTTGGGTAACCTTTCGTATCGTGAATTCGGGAGAGGTAGCTTCCGGCTTTGAACCTTTCCTTAGTGAGTTCATCGCCACGTGAGGGACATAATGGACTAGGCCTTGAATTAGGCCCCTTTAATTAGGTATTGATGAAAACACACGCAATACGCTTCATCTATTGAGCAAAGCGGGTTGAGCGTTAAAGGCCATGCTCACAATAAACCGACTCATGAGAGTTTCTAGGGGTTAGCCCAGCCCCCCCTAACCGCGGCCATCACGATTCCTCTCACGTAGGTAAGTCCTCAAAGGGTACTACAACTGTTTATTTAATACCCCCCACAATACACGCGTTGGACTTATTAAGAGTAAAACTCAGCCTAGCCAGCTGTATCATAAGAGCATTGTCATCATAGAGAAGGGGTAGTAGCACAAGCTACATAGTGATATATTTATATATCTGGGTCGATGCTCCACACGAGTGTCACTAGTCCAGCTTGTTTCTACCACATTGAACCGACATTGGGACTACGTCTCCAAATAAGAGTTGGGTTGTCGCTGTCAGTGACCTCATCTATGGGCTTAACCCCATCTCCCTCGATGAATCCAGAACCACACTCCTGGATAGACCCTTTGTCAAAGGGTCAGCAAGATTCTTTTCACAGACTTTACAAAGTCTAGAATCACAACTTTGCCTAGCAGGCGTTGTATTTATTTATCAAGTTCTTAGTTTGTAATTAGTCCATCATATTGTTTGAAATTGACATTAGGTCATGGTCTATGATCATAAAATATCATAGTCTATGTCTGAAGATGTAAACACATAGTGTTTGTGCAGATTAAGATTTGACCTTAATATCTGAACATTTCAAACTAATGGGGAACTAAAATTCTGCAGTTATACATATGCACATACATGAATGAAATTAATAATAGATACATGCAGAACATAATAGGATTTCGTATCTTAAAATATATTTTTGTATCTTAAAAGATATTTCATACTTCATAATTCAAATGCATAAAATTTTTAAATTATTCTATTATAAGAGGTTACAAATTGGTTGCCTACAAAGGAGACCGTCCAAATTTAAATCGGTTGCCTACAACTGAGACCTTCCAAATTTAAATTGGTTGTCTACAAAGGAGACCTTCCAAATTTATGTTGCCATTTTCTAGTACCACCTCTTATACAAATAATAATAATATTTGTACATACGTGCTTTAAATTTTTCAAATGCATTCTTGCATAAAACCTTGTAATTAATCATGTAACAAATGCAAGTTATCTAAAAAGACATATGAACATTTATTACAATATTCATCAAAATGCAATAAAAGTGATGAACTTTACATTTGAAGATTTGAAATACAATCCATCATATAAAATAAAAGATGCACCTCTTTGATTTGGTTCGCTCATATATTGATCATTTATCATTAAGCAATATATGATGCAAGAAGCGTAATTAACTAAATGCATATGAATTTTCACATAATTTTGGTCCTCTTATTCCAAACCAAAAACTCCTAAAGTGAAAAGATTAAACTTTTATCCGGGTAGTTAGCCAGGTAAGGATAGTAATAGAGGTTGATCAAAGATCAATTAAGTACCTCGTTCCTTGCAGAGCGCGTTATGCAACCCCTAAACCTTACCTTAGACACCAACTAATCCAAGAAAACTTGAATCGGTTCACTCAATGAGTTTTTGTTCCTTAACAGTATATAGAAACTTCAAAATATTTCCTATTGATGTTCGAACCTCATGATTTTCATGTCTTGAGAGTAAAAACCCATCTGCTGCAGACAACGACTACTTAAGTTGCTGAATAAATCTGCATTCACTTTTACCACCTTCTGTACTAAGCTTATTAGATGCATAAGCACTCCAAAGTATGGAATTATAGAAGGCACCATATTGATAGCTTAAATAAATGAAGGCATTAAACCATGAAAAAATTTAAATACTTCAAAGCATATATATATCCAGATTTTGTTCACTTGTCAAAACCATGTATATGAAATTTTCAAGGATAAATATGTATATTGCTGCAAATTTATAGCATGTTTCAAATGCGAGCTTATCCACTAGCACAAGGGAAAGTTTTATTCACATACAAGAGAAGGGAAACTAGACATGATCTATCACTTAAGGTGTTCATGATTAGAAATGACACATTACTTAAGGATATATAGCTAAGGAAGTTCAAAGGACATAACATCATCATAGTTGATGACAAAGGCAAGCCAGTCATAAATCATTAGAGATATAGTTATGCAGGACCAATCAAGCACACATCGCAGTTCATAGAGGAATGGTAAAGCACGATTAACCACAGTAATTACTAGATTAATTACTAGTTAAGAACAATTAATAGTAATTACAGTAACAAATTAATTTCAGCAATTAACCATAGTGATTAAAACGGATGAACAGAAAGAAACTGTAATCTCGAATTAATTTTCTGATGAATAGTAACAGAAAATATTCTGGTTTTTTTTAACAACAATAATATTAAACAAATAATTAAAGCAATAAGATATTTTGGTGAACAGTAACTGAATTCTTTTTATGAACAGTATCTTTTTTTATCTAACTGTTTTTCCGAATTTTAATCAACAACTAATTAATCCTATGAACATTTATATCTCGGATGAACAGTAACTGCTTTGGATGAACAGTAATCGTTTTTTAAAATAAAATTAAAACTATTTTAAATGAACAGTAACAGTTACAAAAATAAATTTTTTATTTTTATTTTTTTATAACAATTAACTAATAGTATTAATTACTAGTTATGCCAACAAATAATGAAAGCAATTAGATTAGATGAACAATAATAAAATTGCTTAATAAATAGAAAAATTCCCAAGTGAACAGTAACCCTCGGTGAACAGTAACAAAAAAATTTTTTAACAGAAAGAAACATATATATATTTTTCTGGATGAACAATACTTTTTAATATAATTTTTCCGGATTAAAAGCAAAAGCTATAAACTTCTCAATCTTCTAGATTGTTAGAAATTTACCAACTTTAAAGGTTATAGCAAGCAGATAAATGCGAATAAAATAAATAAGAGATTAGAAATTCAGGCCTGACGGGAGCAATCGTGTAATCACTGCCCTAGAAGATTGAGAACCCGCCTATCGCCCTGGCGCAAATGGTTCTCTCCCCCCTAACGGTAAAAGCCCCCGAAAACGACCGGCCTCCGTACTCGGGCGAGAGTACAGAGCTTCAACTCAGATGAAGAAGATTGCCCAAAAAATTAATAACAAAATTTATAGAGGAAAAAAACAATTTTTTTTAAACCAGAGGAGAGGAGAAAAGTTTTTTTTTCTTATGTTTTAGAATGTGAATAATGGTGTATTTATAGGATTGAGGGAGAGAGGATTCTTTTTAATTTTCCGATGTGGGACTAAAACACAAAGGCAAAATTGCTTTTTTCTTAATAAATATCCAACAAATTAGTCTCTTGTAAACAAATGACTTCGAACTTGTTCATCACATAGAAATCTTTCGTTCCAAATCTTTTAGCTTTTTCACCCAATCCCTATCATTCCAAGTAACTAAAATGATTAAAAAACCACACAGCAAAAACACATAGAGCGCTACATTAAAGCAGCTCTCTCCCTTTCCATTTTCCTAATTTGAGCAATAGGATTAAAGTCTTATGGAGAACAAAAAACTAAAGAGCAATGAGATACATAAGAAGAGCCAAGTGGATACATAGGAGGAGCCAAGTGGATAAGATATACTTGCATCACCATTAGAGCTAGAAGCTTGGGAATGACCGGCAGCAACAATAAAACCAGTATCTTTGTCAGCACCCCTCTTAGCTTTTTCCATCGCAGAACAGTTATTAGTACTAATGAAACGAGTTAACTCCTCATTGCGAAACTCACTCCTTGATTCCAAGCAACTTCACCAACGTACAACTTCGTCAAAGGGAAAAGAAACATCAGCAGGTAGCACATTGATTGGAGCAGTATCTGTGATAACATCCCCATCACGACCTTCATCCATAGGAGACTTCTCTTCCATGACCACCATTTTCTCAACAGGATTAGTAGTATTAGAAGACATGGGACGAGTAAACAGAGACCAGGAATCCCCACTTAGTAAGTTGTTATTATCCCTCAAGTTCAGATGGGTTTTTGCTTTTAGACTCATTTGTTTACTCCCATTTATCTTTAAACACAAACACTATTATTTGTATCTTTAAGCGTAATTTATTTTTTGTATTTATCTTTAAACCCAATCTCCAAAATATTATACTTTTACTCTTAATAGCCTAGATGACTAGATTGGGTTTAAAGATAAATACAAAAAGTAAATTGGGCTTAAAGATACAAATAATAGTGCTTTGGTTTAAAGATAAATAAGAGTAAACAAATGGGTCTAAAAGCAAAAACCCCATGACTTTATTATCCAAAACTTCATTTTGTAACTTCAGCATCCGTACCATCATTTTCAATGATGTTATCTAACTCACCTACATGAGCATTAAATTGGCCTTCATTAGCATTAACAGAGATTGTATCATCTAGGACAATAACAACATCCACCATGAGACCAGTCTTAGTAATATTATCAAAATTTGAACTTCCCAAAACACCAGCATTAGCATTCACTTGAAAATCTGTCATATCTATATCAATATTTTCATACTGTGCTACTTTTCTAGAATCTCCCATAGAATTAGACAACGCGATGAACATGACGCTTTGAGAGTATAAGTGCAGCTGTCTCGATGGCGATGTGGCACAATTAACATCATATTAATTAGCAAATTGTGAAGCTGAATATATATCACTTGAATAATATTATTGGTTAAATACAAAAAAAGTAGTGGTGGATCCAGAATTTTTTTAAAGGGGCTGGGAATTGGCAAACGGGTCGGGTCGGGTCGGGTCATAGTTAACCCGACCTATATAAGTGTGACCCGACCCGACCCATTTAATAAATGGGTTAATGCAATCTGACCCGTTTATTAAATAGGTTACCGACCCGACCCAAATGATCCATTTAATAACTTTTAGTTTTTGACTTGTACGTTAGGTGCAATGTACAGATTGTATGAATGATCAGTAATGTTTATTTGATAATGGAACATGCATGAACTCATCAATTGAAGTATATTCAACATCTCATCAATTGCCAATTTTTGCAATGAAATTTATAAGAAGATTGGACAGAATATTACGATACAGATGCACAAAGTATTTGACAAATATATCACAATGTCCAAATTCCAAAATTATATAGACATATTTGTTTTTAACTCTCGAAAATTCTCCAAAATAAAAATAACCCAAGTTCCAAAATTCATCAGACAGCTCTCTAGAAGCTAAAGATTTTCAAACACAACATTGTATCTAAGATAGAGCACACATACATCCTGTAGACTACATGAACATAGCCATGTATACATTTACACATCATATAACAATAATCTTTCGAAGAAAGCCCCCTCTTTATGCATTAATTATACATTAAAGGCCTTTAAAAGTTGCAAATGAGTTTTCTTGTAGCATGAGCTCGAAAGGATAGATACCAAAATACCGATTTGACCTTGAAAACAACGGTGATCACTACGCTCGCCGTTTGCCGCCGCTCGCCGTTAGCCGCTCACCGCTCGAGCTTCGTGATGGGATCTAGGCCGCTCGCCGCTTGAGCTTCGTGATGGGATCTAGGGCTTTTCTTTCTCTCTGCGGCTTTTCTTTTCTTTTTTTCTTTCTCTAGAGCAGCGCACTTATGAGGGAGTGAGGGAACGAAGGGTTGTTACACGGGTCGGGATTTTTGTTATACGGGTCAATAGGTCAACCCGAATTAACACATTTAATAAATGGGTAAATTTGAGTTGACCCGTTTATGACCCGACCCATATAATTTGACCCGTACCCATTATAAACGGGTCGGGTCGGGTTAATGGGTCGGGTCATAAATTGCCACCCCTAGCTGGGATGGCGGGGGTTCGGGGGTGGGCAACATGCAATTATTCAAATAAAATTAAATTCATAATATTATTAAATGATTGTACTCGATGGGAATGCACTTGTCACACTTTCAATGGGCTAATTCAATTTTCTCCTAACCTATTTAGTATTTTTAGATATGTAGGAATGCAATTTTTAAATTTTATTTGGGAACATATTGAAAAAAAGGGCGAAAGTTTATATGCAATTTATTGATTTTTAGGACTGCACCCCAACACACCTATATAAATTTTTCCCTGGAACAAATATATGCAAAATATTAAAAGGTGTGTGTTAAATTTTTTAAGACTAATTATAATTCATTAGTATTGTTTCTATTCATTCAATTTTTTTACTAAATAATTTTGAACAATATTTTAAGGGTAAATTTCATGACTCAACCCTACACACACACCACCAAAAAAAACCAATTCTTTGGGTCGTTGCCCACAAGATGCCTCTGACTTTGTTTTTCTCACTAAATCACCGTACTCTTTTGTCAGGGATGGAGGAGTATCAACCTGTCGGATGAGCTGAACTGGAGCTGGAAATGGGTGTATAGGAAGTTGGAAGACAGGAACACTAGAAGAGATTGAACCCAGGCTTGGGAGGGTCTGTTTTGCAATACTTTTAAGTTCAGGATGATTGTAATAAATGTCCAAAGTTTGTTTACAGACAGTTAAAAGCTGTTTTGTTAGTTTTGAGTCTATGCATGTTTTTGTGCACGTTTTCTTGTTTTGTTGTTTTGAGTGACAGTATAAAGGGGGAATGTAATCAGAGATCAACATGAATGAAAATATTGATTTCTTCTCCTCAACTCAATCTTAATCTCCCTCTTCCTCAACTTTTCTCCACTTTCCTTCCTTTCTCTATCCTTTACAGGATTCTTCATAAGCCAGGAACATGATTAGAAAGTTCAATAGGGGAGCACGATCCTCTCAATTGGTATCAGAGCAGGTTGAAGCTGAAGCGGGCGCTGAAGATTTCATGGGAGATCAAGACGGAGCTTCAACAGACGAGGGAAGGTAGCAGGAAGTTCATTTGGAGGAAACCATTTCCAGTCGAAGGATCTTCAACCAAATGAATCGTATAGAGGAGACCCTCAACCAACAGGGGCTCATTAATCAAGTAGTAATGTCACAATTGAAAGAATTAGCTTCTCAAATGCAAGAACTCAAGAGAACCAAGGATCAAGCAACTCTGAGATCATCAAACACTGGAACGAGAATTGATCAAGGGATCTTGGGGTCATGATCTAGAGATGAACATGTGGTTCTTGGATCAGGCAACAAGGATCAAATTCATGAGAATAATCATCAACCACAGAAGAGGATTGATTTGTCTGGTGAATTTCCCTCAACTCATAACCAAAATCATCGTAACTTCTTGAGCCAAAAGAATTCCTTCTTTAGTAATCAGAAGTTAGTTCAACCGAAATCTCTTAGATTAGATTTTCCATCCTTCTCTGGTTCTGAGAACGTGGTATCTTGGTTAGAACAAAGTGAACAAATATTTGATTACTATGACATTAAAGAGGATGAATGGGTTAAGGTCTGCTCTTTTTATTTAAGGGATGAAGCTCTATAGTGGTTTAGGTGGTTTACAAAGAATCTTGACTACTATAATCACTGGGAGGTCTTTAAAGGAGAAATCATCACCAGGTTTGGGCCTAGTGAACTTCTCAAACCCTATGACACATTCTCCACTATGAAGCAAACATCTACTGTTAGGGAATTTTTGGGCAAATTTGAGCAAACCCTGGGCCTATTAGATGATCAACCCTCAAAACGTCACATATTGGAAAATTTTATAGGGGGATTGAAGGATGAGTTGAGGTATGAAGTAGCTGCTGCTAGACATTCTTCTTTGAAGGGGATAGTATCATTGGCCAAGTTATTTGAGGATAAACAAAAAAAAAGAAAAGAAAGTTAGAGGCAATTGGAATGTATTTAATCAAGGGAGTCCTTCAACCCGTTCATCTATTGAAACTCCTGTCCAAGAAAGACTTAAATCAACTTCACAGGTCAAGAAGCTTACTCCTAAAGAAATTCAAAGAAGGAGGAGTCAAAATATCTGCTTTATTTGTGATGAAAAATGGCATAGGGGACACCAATATAAGGATAAGCGCTTGTTCATATTGGAGGGCATCATGACAGGAGATATGGAGGAAGTCTTTAGAAGATGAAGCTGGTCAGGTAGCAGTTGAACTGGCTGAAAGCTTAGTGAGAGGGGCTCCATCTATTTCTGTGCAGGCTCTCAGTGGAATCACAGCTTCCCATACCATCAGGGTAGTTGGTTATTACAAAAATCAAGTCATTAGCATCTTGATAGATTCTGGTTCCACACATGTAATGACCGTAAAATTTTAATACTAGTTAAAATAAATTTTTGGTATTTTAAAATATTTAATTATGATTTTTAAAAGAGTATCTGTATTTTTCTTGATTTTCTAGAATTTTCTATGATTTAAAAATCTGATTATATACTTATTTAAATGGTTTTGATATTTATAAATTAATTTAGCGCAATGAAAATTTCTGGAATTTATCCATTGTGTTACTGATACTATTACGTATTATTTTAAATAATACGTCATATTATTATTATTATTACGTATTAATTCTTGTATTATATTGAATTATTAATTACGTATTATTTGTGTAAATTATTGTATTATTTTAGTTATTACGTATCAACTGTCGTATTAGCATAACTAGTATGTTTTATCGTGTAGATAATTGTCACATAATTATTTGATTTTAAATGTAAGTAAATATATTTTTATTATTAATTATTTCCGTTTAATTATACAATATGGGTATATTTCGACAGTTTCGTATCAACTGTTGTATTAGCTCAACATGTACGTTTTTATTTGTAGATAATTATTATGTAATTAGTTTAATTTTTAAGTACCCGAAATTATTTATTTTAATTATTTTTGTTTAAATACCTGAACCCATTTGAAAATAACCCCAGCTTTTGCTTCCCGCGTCAAACCCCCATCAACTACCCCAACAACCCCGTTCTCTCCCTCCTCTTCTTTTCCAAAAAAACGGCTCCACGCGCACCTCATTCAGTATTTTATTTTATCTTTTTCATTTTTTTATTAATTTTTTTTCCTATTTAAACCAACCTCAGCCACTCTCTCTCGTACTCTCTCTCTCTTTCTCTCTCTTTCTTTTTCTCTCTCCCTCTCGAGCTTCAGCCCCAACCCAAACCCGCCGTCCACCTGACCCCGACGACGCCGACCACCCCGTCCCTTGCCGTCCTCCAGCAGTCCGACGAACACCCCAGCGTGCTGCAGCCACGCCTAGATCCACATCAGCCCGAGCTCGACCCACAGCCCCGTCTCCTCCATCGCACGCTATCTGCTCGATCGTATGCCGACGCACACCTAGTTGCAGAACCGCCATCCGCTACGTCACCTCGATCACCACACGCCGCGCCCGCATCAGTATCGTAGCCTCATCATCAGACCCCACGGTCTCGTAGGCAAGATCCTGATACCCTCTTGACTTGTCGTTCAATTCTTAGATCCGCTATGAATTAATTAGTTGCTTGCAAGATCCCTATTCTTGCTCAACACAATTTTAGATTGATCACAAATTTATTATGCATACGAACTCGTTACCCGAATAATTATTCGTTACAAATACGGAACTGTCATGGACATATTGAACTGAGAACTATAACGTATAGAACTGTCGTGAACGAAATGGACTGTGGACAATAACGTATGACCATTCATATACTGTGATGGCCTGTACGGATTTATTTGACGAATGATATTGAAAAGTACTAAAAATAATATTTTGATAATAGAAAATAAAATTATTTTAGAACAATTTATAATTTTAAAAGAATTTATTTGACAAAATAATCAATTTAGAATAATTATAATAAATTATTTTGGTGAAAGGATCATTTTTTATAATAAATTATTTTGGTGAAAAATCATTTTAGAGTAATTATAATAAAACAATAGAATTTGTTTGACAAAAGAATTATTTTAGAATAATTATAATTCAAAAGAATTTATTTTAGAATAAGTATCAATTTAGAATAATTTCAGTAATTTAAGAAAGTTTTATAAAAGAAATTATTTAGAACATTTATAAATATTTTTTTAAGGATTTATTTTATAAAAGGAATTATTTTAGAACATTTATAAATAATTTTTAAGGATTTATTTTAGAAAATGGATTATTATGAATTTTTAATGATTTATGTTTCTTAATTTTAATTATGTGATATGCTATGATCTTGTTGTATATGATTAGTTGCATTGATTACTCTTTGTTATGTTTGAGAACCGTTAGAAATTCATGACTAGTGTGACCTGGTGTGTCCTGTTTAAGACTTAGAAAGCTGTGTATATGTTAGCTTAGAAAAACAAGAGAGTTGGGATGGGGAAGTTAATGTTCATGTGGTCGGATAAGACTGTTGATGTATCTTCCAGGCTCGCTCCCGTGGTTGGTGTCGCCACCGGGGTTGGTATGTAGGGCTAAAGTGAAGTATGTACATCACTTTGGTCAGTGGGAAATTTATTTCGTCACCCGAGTTCTGTTTGAAGTTCGGACCAGGCAGAAACGGATTGCGTGCAGTCCTCTAGGTTGCATGTGTAGCGGGATTGGATGCACGTAGAGGATTTGTGAACAGTCAGTTATCCGATGATATGAGCGTTGACTCTGTGTGAGATGTGAACCAGTGACCTGTTATAGGATGGCTAGTTATATGACTTGTTACCAGTGGATCGGTGTCGCCACTGGAGTTGGTTTGTTGGATCAAAGTGAATCGGTGTCGTCACTTTGGTTAGGATTTATGGATTCTTGTGAGATGTAGGCCAGTTGTGTTTCTTTTCATATATAGATCGGGATTAATATTTAATTATCTATAATTTGAGACATATGGTATATACATGAGAGTTTTCTTGTTTGGATTATTTTGCTCGACGTACTACGTCTCTTGTTGTAGATTTTTAAGTATTAATTCCATCTAGTGTATAACTCTGTACTTGGATGATTATTCTGATCACTAGCTACATGATCAACTTGTTACTTGGTTGATTCCCTTGGATTTATTATGATTATTCTATTCTAGTAGTAAATTATATTTAGATTATTAGTATTTCAGTTGCATGTTTCCATTGTTATTACCATCATTTGCATTGGTCGCACGACCGTTCTATTCTTCCTTTTGGGATCTTGCCGTGCGCCATGCACCTGACGTACACCTGTTTTCTCTGGTGTACGTCAGGCTTAAGAGGAAGAACAGGTTCGCCAGGAGCCAGAGGATTCGCAGCAGGAGTGCCTTGCAGACGTAGCAGAAGAAGAAGCCGAAGCTTAGTCATTCCTTTCAGTTTGTTTTGTAGCACTTTCATTTCCTTTCGTTCAGTATATATTTATATTCCCCAGTATTTCATTCAAATAGTTTTGTATAAGGGCATGTTGACCCGAACATTATGTCTGGGATGAATATTCATTTGTGATATGTATTATTTTATTCTGTGTTGTTCATTATATTCTCATTACTATGATCGAGGACCTGTGCCTTCGTTTGTATTTTCCAGACGCTTAGCGTATTGGATTGAGAAGAAAAGACAAAAAAAATAATAGCGTATATTTCTTCTCAATCTAATACGTCGCGGGCTTGTTCGCGTTCCGATTCCCGGGTATTTTGGGAAGCGGGGCGTGACAACACACAATTTTATCAACTCCAAATTAATCAAGAAACTAGGTTTGATAGTGACAGAGTTTAATAACTTTGATGTTTTGGTGGCAAGTGGAGAGGTAATCAAAGGAGCTGGGGTATGTCAGGAAGTTTTACTTGATTGTCAAGGGGTAAACATTCAGGTCAATCTATTGGTAATGCCTATGGGAGGTAGCCAGATTGTATTAGGTGCAGATTGGATGAAGACATTGGAGGATATCACATTAAATTTCCAGAAATTACAAGTCACTTTCTTAAGTGATGGAATTAAAAGAACCCTACAAGGGGTAATTCTAGGAGAGATGCAATTGGTTAATGAAAAATGCATTGCCAAATCAGTTAGAGAACAAGAAAAGGGATTTCTGATTCAGTTGTGCAGTGTAAGTTTACAAGAATCAAAACTGGAAGACCTAGGTGAAGAATTACCTGAAGAAATGCACCAGTTGATTCAAGAATTTGATGTGGTTTTTCAAGAATTACCCCACCTTCCTCCTGCCAGGGAGATAGACCACAGAATTCCACTTGAGCCTGGAACAAAGCCAGTGTGTATCAGACCCTACAGGCATGCACATTTCTTGAAGGAGGAAATTGAAAAGCAAATTGAAGAGATGCTGAAAAAGGGAATCATTAGACCGAGTCATAGCCCCTTTTCTTCACCTGTAGTCTTGGTTAAAAAATCAGATGGAAGTTGGAGAATGTGTATAGATTACAGGACTTTGAACAAAGCCACCATTAAATATAAATTTCCTATACCAGTCATAGATGAGCTTCTAGATGAGCTCCATGGAACACAGTTTTCACCAAATTGGATTTAAAGTCTGGTTATCACCAAATAAGAATGTATGAACCAGATATTCAGAAAACTACATTCAGAACTCACAGTGGACACTTTGAATTCTTAGTTATGCCATTTGGTCTCACCAATGCTCCTTCCATATTTCAGGCTCTCATGAATACCATCTTTAAAAGTTTGCTTAGGAGGTCTGTGTTGGTCTTCTTTGATGACATCCTGGTATACAGCAAAGGGTGGCAAGAACATCTAGTGCATTTGAAGCAAGTTTTCCAGATTATGAAGAACCACAAATTAGTTGCAAAGGTGTCCAAATGCAGATTTGGACAAAAACAGGTTGAATATCTGGGGCATATTGTGTCACAAGAAGGGGTTCGTGTAGACCCTAATAAAATTCAAGCTATAGTTGAGTGGCCTGTACCTAAATCACTCAAAGGGTTGAGAGGGTTCCTAGGCCTAGCTGGGTACTATAGAAAATTCATAAGAGACTTTGGGACAATAGCTCAGCCCTTAACACACCTTTTAAATAATGGCCAATTTGGTTGGAATTCAAGTGCAGAAGTTGCTTTTAAATCATTGAAGGTAGCATTAACAAATTCTCCAGTCTTAGCTATGCCAGACTTCAAATTACCATTTGTGATTGAAAGTGATGCATCTGGAACTGGAATTGGGGCTGTGTTGATGCAGATGGACAGACCAATAGCATATTTTAGTTTTGCTTTGAAGGGGAGAAATGCTATCTTATCTACTTATGAGAAAGAATTACTAGCTATAATCCTCTCTACTAGAAGGTGGCAACAATATTTGCTTGGTAGAAGATTTGTGATAAGGACTGACCACCAGAGTCTTAAATATATTCTTGAGCAAAGAATTCAGGCAGGAGTTCAGAACAAATGGTTGGCCAAGCTACATGGATATGATTATGTGGTGGAATACAAACCAGGGAGAATGAATAAAGCTGCAGATAGCTTATCCAGAATTCATGAAGAAGAAGTGGAACTTTCAGCCATTTCTATGGTCAATAGTGACTAGTTGAAGGAGATCAAAACTTTATGCTCTGAAGATGCCTTCTACAAGGAACTTGATGAGAAGCTACAACAAGGGAAAGTGAGCACTGAAGAGTATTCCAGGAAAGAGGGCATTTATTACTATAAAGGCAGAATTATACTCAGTCCTAGTGCCCAAGGATTAAAAACCACCTTATTGAAAAACATCATGATAGTCCTACTGCAGGACATTCTGGAGTTACCAGAACATTACATAGATTGAGGAGGGCTTTTTACTGGACAGTAATGAAAAAAGATGTCTAACAACATGTCCAATCTTGTGTTACCTGTCAAAGATCTAAGGGAGAAAATGTTGAATCCCCAGGGCTCCTACAACCATTGCCTATTCCAGAGGATATTTGGGAGGATTTGTCCATGGATTTTATCACAAAGTTACCTAGAAGTAGAAACCAAACTGTGATATTTGTTGTAGTTGACAGGTTGTCAAAGTATGCACATTTCTTTGCATTAGCACACCCTTACAATGCCCAAACTGTTGCTCAGGTGGTCTTTGAAGGAGTGTTCAAACTCCATGGGATGCCCAAATCTATAGTTAGTGACAGGGACTCTTTGTTCACTAGCTTATTTTGGAAAGAACTTTTCAAATTACAGGGGAGCCAACTCAAATTCAGCTCAGCATATCATCCACAAACTGACGGACAAACTGAGATAACTGATAAAAATCTGGAGTGTTATCTGAGATGTTTTTGTTGTCACAAGCCAGGGGAATGGAGTAAATGGTTGCCCTTGGCTGAATTTTGGTATAATACTACATGGAGGGTTTCAACCAATACTACACCCTTTGAAGCAGTGTACGGCCGACCTCCTCCATCCCTGCTCTCCTATATTCCTAAGAGTTGTAAGGTAGAATCTGTAGATGCAGCTCTCTTTTCTAGAGATATAACCTTGCAATTTCTTAAAGACAGCTTGAAAAAGGCAGCAGAACAGATGAAGAGGTTTGCGGATAAGCATAAGAGTCCTAGGAGTTTTGATGTGGGAGAATGGGTGTTTCTTAAGCTTCAGCCCTATAGACAATTAAGTATCTCCTCCTACAAAACTCATAAGCTTTCCCCTAAATATTATGGGCCTTACCAGATCTTAGAAAAAATTAGTGAGGTTGCTTACAAGTTGGACCTTCCTACTCAGGCACAGATTCATCCTGTGTTTCATGTTTTCCAACTTAAGAAAAGAATAGGTACTGATGTTTTCCTTCAAAATGATTGTCCGTCAAAATGATCCTCCTAGCTATGTTGCTGAGTTGGTTGATGAACCTGAAAAGATTCTGGACAGAAGATCAATAGTTCAAGGGAAAAAGTTGGTGTCACAAGTTCTAATCAAATGGAAGCAACGTTCTCCTTTAGATTCTACTTAGGAATCTTATTGGGATCTTGTCAAGATGTTTCCTGCATTTGACCTTGAGACAAGATCCAATTTAAGGGGAAGGGAATTGTCAGGGATGGAGGAGCATCAACCTGTCGGATGAGCTGAACTGGAGCTGGAAATGGGTGTACAGGAAGTTGGAAGACAGGAACACTGGAAGAGATTGAACCCAGGCTTGTGAGGGTCTGTTTTGCAATACTTTTAAGTTCAGGATGATTTTAATAAATGTCCAAAGTTTGTTTACAGACAGTTAAAAGCTGTTTTGTTAGTTTTGAGTCTGTGTAAGTTTTTGTGCACGTTTTCTTGTTTTGTTATTTTGAGCGACAGTATAAAAGGGGGAATGTAATCAGAGATCAACATGAATGAAAATATTGATTTCTTCTCCTCAACTCAATCTTAATCTCCCTCTTCCTCAACTTTTCTCCACTTTCCTTCCTTTCTCTATCCTTTACAGGATTCTTCATAAGCCAGGAACATGATTAGAAAGTTCAATAGGGGAGCACGATCCTCTCAATTGGTATCAGAGCAGGTTGAAGCTGAAGCGGGCGCTGAAGATTTCATGGGAGATCAAGACGGAGCTTCAACAGACGAGGGAAGGTAGCAGGAAGTTCATTTGGAGGAAACCATTTCCAGTCGAAGGATCTTCAACCAAATGAATCGTATAGAGGAGACCCTCAACCAACAGGGGCTCATTAATCAAGTAGTAATGTCACAATTGAAAGAATTAGCTTCTCAAATGCAAGAACTCAAGAGAACCAAGGATCAAGCAACTCTGAGATCATCAAACACTGGAACGAGAATTGATCAAGGGATCTTGGGGTCATGATCTAGAGATGAACATGTGGTTCTTGGATCAGGCAACAAGGATCAAATTCATGAGAATAATCATCAACCACAGAAGAGGATTGATTTGTCTGGTGAATTTCCCTCAACTCATAACCAAAATCATCGTAACTTCTTGAGCCAAAAGAATTCCTTCTTTAGTAATCAGAAGTTAGTTCAACCGAAATCTCTTAGATTAGATTTTCCATCCTTCTCTGGTTCTGAGAACGTGGTATCTTGGTTAGAACAAAGTGAACAAATATTTGATTACTATGACATTAAAGAGGATGAATGGGTTAAGGTCTGCTCTTTTTATTTAAGGGATGAAGCTCTATAGTGGTTTAGGTGGTTTACAAAGAATCTTGACTACTATAATCACTGGGAGGTCTTTAAAGGAGAAATCATCACCAGGTTTGGGCCTAGTGAACTTCTCAAACCCTATGACACATTCTCCACTATGAAGCAAACATCTACTGTTAGGGAATTTTTGGGCAAATTTGAGCAAACCCTGGGCCTATTAGATGATCAACCCTCAAAACGTCACATATTGGAAAATTTTATAGGGGGATTGAAGGATGAGTTGAGGTATGAAGTAGCTGCTGCTAGACATTCTTCTTTGAAGGGGATAGTATCATTGGCCAAGTTATTTGAGGATAAACAAAAAAAAAGAAAAGAAAGTTAGAGGCAATTGGAATGTATTTAATCAAGGGAGTCCTTCAACCCGTTCATCTATTGAAACTCCTGTCCAAGAAAGACTTAAATCAACTTCACAGGTCAAGAAGCTTACTCCTAAAGAAATTCAAAGAAGGAGGAGTCAAAATATCTGCTTTATTTGTGATGAAAAATGGCATAGGGGACACCAATATAAGGATAAGCGCTTGTTCATATTGGAGGGCATCATGACAGGAGATATGGAGGAAGTCTTTAGAAGATGAAGCTGGTCAGGTAGCAGTTGAACTGGCTGAAAGCTTAGTGAGAGGGGCTCCATCTATTTCTGTGCAGGCTCTCAGTGGAATCACAGCTTCCCATACCATCAGGGTAGTTGGTTATTACAAAAATCAAGTCATTAGCATCTTGATAGATTCTGGTTCCACACATGTAATGACCGTAAAATTTTAATACTAGTTAAAATAAATTTTTGGTATTTTAAAATATTTAATTATGATTTTTAAAAGAGTATCTGTATTTTTCTTGATTTTCTAGAATTTTCTATGATTTAAAAATCTGATTATATACTTATTTAAATGGTTTTGATATTTATAAATTAATTTAGCGCAATGAAAATTTCTGGAATTTATCCATTGTGTTACTGATACTATTACGTATTATTTTAAATAATACGTCATATTATTATTATTATTACGTATTAATTCTTGTATTATATTGAATTATTAATTACGTATTATTTGTGTAAATTATTGTATTATTTTAGTTATTACGTATCAACTGTCGTATTAGCATAACTAGTATGTTTTATCGTGTAGATAATTGTCACATAATTATTTGATTTTAAATGTAAGTAAATATATTTTTATTATTAATTATTTCCGTTTAATTATACAATATGGGTATATTTCGACAGTTTCGTATCAACTGTTGTATTAGCTCAACATGTACGTTTTTATTTGTAGATAATTATTATGTAATTAGTTTAATTTTTAAGTACCCGAAATTATTTATTTTAATTATTTTTGTTTAAATACCTGAACCCATTTGAAAATAACCCCAGCTTTTGCTTCCCGCGTCAAACCCCCATCAACTACCCCAACAACCCCGTTCTCTCCCTCCTCTTCTTTTCCAAAAAAACGGCTCCCCGCGCACCTCATTCAGTATTTTATTTTATCTTTTTCATTTTTTTATTAATTTTTTTTCCTATTTAAACCAACCTCAGCCACTCTCTCTCGTACTCTCTCTCTCTTTCTCTCTCTTTCTTTTTCTCTCTCCCTCTCGAGCTTCAGCCCCAACCCAAACCCGCCGTCCACCTGACCCCGACGACGCCGACCACCCCGTCCCTTGCCGTCCTCCAGCAGTCCGACGAACACCCCAGCGTGCTGCAGCCACGCCTAGATCCACATCAGCCCGAGCTCGACCCACAGCCCCGTCTCCTCCATCGCACGCTATCTGCTCGATCGTATGCCGACGCACACCTAGTTGCAGAACCGCCATCCGCTACGTCACCTCGATCACCACACGCCGCGCCCGCATCAGTATCGTAGCCTCATCATCAGACCCCACGGTCTCGTAGGCAAGATCCTGATACCCTCTTGACTTGTCGTTCAATTCTTAGATCCGCTATGAATTAATTAGTTGCTTGCAAGATCCCTATTCTTGCTCAACACAATTTTAGATTGATCACAAATTTATTATGCATACGAACTCGTTACCCGAATAATTATTCGTTACAAATACGGAACTGTCATGGACATATTGAACTGAGAACTATAACGTATAGAACTGTCGTGAACGAAATGGACTGTGGACAATAACGTATGACCATTCATATACTGTGATGGCCTGTACGGATTTATTTGACGAATGATATTGAAAAGTACTAAAAATAATATTTTGATAATAGAAAATAAAATTATTTTAGAACAATTTATAATTTTAAAAGAATTTATTTGACAAAATAATCAATTTAGAATAATTATAATAAATTATTTTGGTGAAAGGATCATTTTTTATAATAAATTATTTTGGTGAAAAATCATTTTAGAGTAATTATAATAAAACAATAGAATTTGTTTGACAAAAGAATTATTTTAGAATAATTATAATTCAAAAGAATTTATTTTAGAATAAGTATC
>BQKN01065883.1:794055-806334 GCA_022839385.1 Asparagus kiusianus | reverse complement strand
TCTCTCTCTCTCTCTCTCTCTCTCTCTCTCTCTCTCTCTCATAATGTCATTGTAGGCATGAATGATGATTAGAAATGGATTTGGGGGGGGGGATCCTAGTTTTCTCCAACTTCTTCCAACGGCATCGATATCGGCAACAGAACTTTACTGGCAGTAAACCCTCGTGAATTTTGAAAGAATAGTGTGATTTATTTACTAATAAATGAGCTTTAATCATGATAAATATTAATTATAGATGAATTATTATGCTAAAAATTTATTTGAGATTAATTAAGAGTATATATGAGAGTATACAAAGGTTAAACATGCACGAACGAGTAAAACATGCACAAAGAAGAAATCGAGAAAAACGACTAGTTAAGATTATATATGCATTACACACCGATAAAGTTCAAATATGGAAAAACTCAAAAGACAAAAGTTGTTGGTATCTTCAATATCTTTCCAATTCATCTAAATTACCTAATTTCGAGGTCAGAAGAGAAAGTTACAGCTAAAATATCGAAGACTATTTTCCCAGTCTGACTGGGTTTCTTGTTTTGGGTTTGGGCTATTTTGTTTCGGGTTTGCAGCTATATATATATACATGTTTATACACAAAACACACATCTTCTCATTTGTGATCCAAACCCTAGCAGCCCCTCTCCTCCTCTCCCAAACCCTAGCTCTAAATTTAGTGATTTCGGAGAAGCCTTGTGAGACGAGAAGCGAGGAGAATGTGAGATTTACGGTTTTGGCGACGGGGGATCGCTTCCTGATTGTTTCAGAGGATTGTACACGTGATAAGGCAAGATCACCTCTGTCCAAACCTTTCCCTAGTTTAAAAATCAAGTTTTTATGTGTTAATTATGATAATTCTCATGCTTAAAGTTAATCTAATGTATTAGAATCTAATTTATGATGTTTAAATCTTAAATCAGAGTGATAAATAGTAGAATAATTCTGTAATTGATTAGTATATATACGTGATCATGATCATTAGGGTTGTTTTAACATATTAGTTTATGCTTTAATTTGGTTCATATGCACAAATTTGTCGAGATAAACAAGATTTAGTTAATTTGAATATTAAACCCTAGATTCATGCATCTATGTGATACCATCTTGTTTAAAGGAACCTATGGTTAAGTATTCATGAGTTTTGAATCAAGTTTTATTCATATAAGTTAATAAAAAACCAAGCTTTGAAGAAAAAACAAGCAAAAATCCTAATCTGTGAAATTTTGATCTGTTCAGTCGACTGATGTTGCCATTAGCCCACTGATAGGAGGTCATCAGTCGACTGATAGCAATCATCAGTCGACTGACAGGCTTGTGTGTGCATTGTTTCTATGAACGACCCGATCAGTCGACCGAAGTTTTCTATAGATCGACTGATCAGGTTCAAATTTGTGATTTTGGTTCCTTGCATGAGGGTTCGTTGTGCAAGCGTGTAGTACAAGTTATATATGAATATTTACGCATATTTTGGGGGGTATACGTATGGAGATTGAGTACGTACAAATCTATTGTTTGGGATAGACAAATAGTTTGCAATCATTATGAGTAACGACTATTATAGTTCATTATAATTACGAACGGTTGGGTAGGGTTAGTTAGGTTCTGCAACGAGACCGTGGATGGACTACACTCTGAGTGCGTTAGTTTGGACCACAATGAGACCGCGATGGACTTTACTCCTTTATGTACTTTTGGTCCACATGAGTGTGCACAGAGGTCGTTGAACCTATTTATCGGTCCACATTGTTACGCGCAGAGGTTGATATACCTATCTATCAGTCTACATGGTTATGCGCAGAGATTCATATACCTATTTATCAGTCTGTACGGGTGTGTGATGGATTGATATACCTATTTATCGGTCCGCACGGGGGTGCGATGAGTTGATATACCTATTTATCAGTCCACACGGGGATGTGATGAGTTGAAGAATTCCAAAGAAGGACGATTTGATGAATTTGATGATAACCTAAGTGTAGGTGATTATTGACATTCTCTTGGTATTATCTATTGTGAAGGTATTTCACAACTTAGTTACATGGGATAGTGTATCGATATCTGTTTTGCCTACTAAGGGTAGTATGAGGAGTTGAATGATATTCTCAGAGTTGATGTGGCATTTTCCGTATTGCTTTCTTTTATTATTTATTAGTTGGGATTTATATCTTGAAATTTATGACTTGAGACACATGATATATACATGAAGGTTTTCTTATTTGGATTATTTCGCTCGACGTACCAGTCATGTGTTGTAAATTTCTAAATATAAATTCCATATAGTACAGGGTAAAATGATCTAGGTAGACTATGCACTTATAGGTAAATCCTCCATTATACTTAGTAGCCCTTCCCCTGGGGGCGGATGGAGATGATCTTGCTAGCGCCTCTGATGCTGTTGATTTTACTTCTTTTAAGGCAGCGGAGCAGAGTTTCGAATAACCATCGCCGTCAGTTATTTATAGTAGTTTCTACTCCACAGATATTTAGTTTTATTTCTAGTTGATTATTAGACTTGCATTTCATTTTGAGAGCTGAGAGAGCTTATGTACTTTTCAGTTGACTCTTTTAGTTAAGATTTTTGGATCATTTGTCTCAGATTGTGGGATATATTTTCTTTTATATCCGTTGAGACCTAATTATCTGGAGATTTATCATTTATTTATTTGTTCTATTTCATGTATTTACCTCTTTTATATCTACTTGTACCTGTACTGTCTTATTTGATTCCACTAGAGAGATATTTTTGTGATGGTGAAATATGTCGTTGCACAATATGGGTGCATGGCAAGTTTAACATCCTTGGTTTCACCTTGGACTATAATCTTGTGTGAACTCGGGGGCGCCATACTGGCATTCATTCATGAGGCAAAAAACATTACGTATCTTGAAAACAGTGGTGACGAGCAAAGGACAGAGCATCAATTCAACGACGCTAGCGGATTTGAAGAAGAGCAACTTATCTTTAGATATTGATCTTGAAACTAGGGCTGGAGTCAAGTTTGGATTGTTTAAGACGAAGAAGATTGGGATCAAAGTGTGTTGCGATGTAATTTTCCCCCTTTTTAACTTGTAATTGAATCTGAGGCTATATTTTTTTGTTATTTTACAAATTATTATAATTTTTTAAATCGATGAATTGAGATTGAAGCAGAGTCTATAAAAGTCTGAGGTTCTTTTTGATGGTGTCGGTGAGGGGTCAATTTGCAAATAATAAAATGCAGGGTTTGGCTTGACTTATGGGGTTAATTATGCGATTTGTTTATATGTGGAGGGTGATCTTAGTTAAAAATATCAAATCGTGTAAGCAGTTTAAACACTTTATTTTCCTTATGAGTTAGTTGTTAAGCTAATGAGTTTATTGTTAAGGTTATGAGTTGGTTGTTAACCTTATGAATTAGTTGTTAAGATTATGAGTTGGTTGTTAAAGGTTATAAGCTGGTTGTTAACCTTATGAATTTGTTGTTAACCTCGATAGTGAGTTATGAGTTGGTTGTTAACATTATGAGTTTGTTGTTAACCTTTATAAATGAGTGCTAGAAACAATCAGTTGTTAGGGTTATAAGTTGGTTATGAAGGTTACGAGTTGGTTGTTGAGGTTATGAGTTTGTTAATAATGTTATGAGTTAGTTGTCAAAGTTAATTGTCAATCTTATATGTTTGTTTTTAACCTCAGTAGATAATTATGAGTTGGCTGTGAAGGTTATGAGTTGGTTGTTAAGGTCATAACCTCACAACCAACTTATAGCTATCTACTAAGGTTAACAACAAACTCATAAGATTAACAACTAACTTATAACCTTCACAACCAACTCATAATCTTCACAACCAACTCGTATCTCTCTACTGAAGTTAACAGCAAACTCATAAGGTTAACAACCAACTTATAACCTTGACATCCAACTCATAACTCTCTACCGAGGTTAACAACTAACTCATAATTCTCTACTGTGGTCAACAACCAACTCATAACCTTACTAACCAACTCATAACTTTAACAACCAACTCATAAGGTTAATAACCAATTGATAATCTTAACAACCAACTCATAACTCTCTACCGATGTTAACATCAAACTCATAAGGAAAATAAAGTGTTTAAAATGCTTGATATTTTTAACCAAGATCACCCTCCACAAATAAACTAATCACATAATTAACCCATTAGTCAAGTCAAACCCAATGTTTTATAGACTACGCTTCAATCTCAAGTCATCTATTTTAAAAAAATTTACAACAATATATAAAATAAAAAAATATAGCACTCAGATTCAAGTACAAGTTAAAAAGGGGGAAAATTACACAATAATAATTCAATTAAAAAACTAGAGCAAAAGCTAAATAGTGGTAAAATATAGCACTTAGAATCGAATTTGATTGATCTAGAGCATCCATTTCTATATCTTGATCCTTAGCTTCACTTGTAGCTCAAACAGGAGTCACCGGAGTTCTTGCCTTTTTCTTAGAAACGATGATGCTGAATCCATCACAACTTACCTTGATCCCAATCTTCTTCGTCATAAGGAAAGTAAAGTGTTATTCACCTCATGAACGAATGCTGGGAAAGTTCCATCACCAATGTCAACGTCATTGGAAGAATTTGGAGGGAACCATGATTTTCCACCCCAAAACCCATCTCTAATCATCATTCATGTCTATAGTGACATCATGAGAGAGAGAGAGAGAGAGAGAGAGAGAGAGAGAGAGAGAGAGAGAGTTGTGGTCTTTAAATGTTTGAAAGTACACATTAGGGTTTTAATTTCTGGTTTTAAGGGCTAAAAGAATTGTGAGTTTGATTTTAGCGGTTTGAGAGCTTTGAAAAAGTCTTAGGTGGGATGAGAATACTTGTTGCTATTTTAAGGGCTAGAAGCAATTTTTCCTTCTAAATGTTTTCTTCTTTCTAATTTATCCCTTGTTTTAAATGGTGTTAAAAACTTTAATGGATTTTAGGCTTAAATTACTTGTATATTCTCATTGTTCGTTGTTTCTCAATAAGTGCATAAATCTAAGCCATAAATCACAGTCGTTGACAACCAAGTAGCCCTATGAAACTTGATCAACCTTTGATAAGAAATGGAATTGCTTCTAGAAGTAAATCAATACAATAGTGATAAATCTTGGAATCCACCAAGGGGTGAAAGAAAACAATCCACTGATCCACAAAGAAAATATAAAATAAATTTATTGATAAAAAATTATCTACCCATATGGTTTATAATTCTTCTCCTTAAATAGAAAACAAAGTCTATTTATAATATGAACAAAATTCCTAAACTAAAAAAATAATTTAAAACTATCTAAAAGATTCTATAATAGAGGAAACAAATTAAAATTGAGTCAAAATTGAATTCCCTCCCCCCTAATCTAAATAGACTCCAACTTTATTACTAAAAAATAAATAAATAATTTGATTATTTTTAGATATATGCAAAAAATGGACACTACTTGTGAGATCTTGAAAATTTTGACAATCCAGTTGGCTCTGTCTTATAGATATAGTTGATTTACTTATGTAATATGTCAAAATTCACCATAGTTGATTTACTTATGTAATATGTCAAAATTCACCTTTCAGTTATTACTTCATGGGTAATTTAATAATACGTACATATCTGCATTTAGCTTGTGATTGTCCCGCTCCTCCATGAATTTGTCGGTTATCTATTGTATAAGAAATGTGTGTGTTGATAATTTCAAACTAAGTTATAGTATAGAAAATATTGAATCAAAACGAGGGGTTTTTGAAATTCTTAAATTAAAAAATTTCTTTTTGAATGTTATTTATAAAGAGGCTTTTTATGAAAATTTGTTGAAGAAGGGGACATGGATTTTTGATAAATAAAAAAAAAGAATTAGAAAGAGGGATAGAGGAGAGAATAAAAATGCAAATAAGGAAAGAGAAATAGAAAAAAATAAAGTGGGAGTTTAGCAAAAAAATTTCTCAAACAATATTGCCATTGATTTTTTTGAAATATCACATTATGATCCAATACTAATTAATAGAACCCTTTAAATAAATCTATAATACATTTCTTGTGATCCAATTCTAATTAGTAGAGATATCTTTAATAAATTCTTAACAATCCAAAAGATATAAACAATATTCTTAAAAATAAAAAATTATACAAAGCACCCGTAGATAAAAAATTATACAAATAAAATATTATACAAAATACCTATAAATAAAAAATGACAAACAACGCCTTAGAAGTAAAAAAAAATTAGAAAAGCCTTTAAAACTTTAAAAATTGCATACAACCTTTTATATAGCCAAAAATTACAAATTGCCATTTGAAAATTTTTAAAAATTACAAACATCAGGACCCCTGAAAAAACGCAAAAGCTATAAAAACATCCCAAAAAGTCTAAAATTATAAAAAATCCTAAAAATCTAAAAATTTTGAGCAACCTCCTGAACAATATGAAATTATAGCATAACTCTAAAATTTGGAAAAACTAACAACTTCCAGGGAAAAAAACTTTAAAAAAATATGAAATGAACCATTAAAATATAAAAATTTTGAGAAGCCCCTAAATGACTTGAAATTATAGAGAACACCCTAAAAATAAAAAATACAAATAGTCCCCTTGAAAAAAAACTTAATTTTATACGAAAACTCAGAAAAATCCAAAAATTACAAAGAAAAACAACTTGAAAATCATAAAATTTTGAACTGTTCTTGAACAATCTTTAATTACATTTAACACCCTAAAAATTTAAACTTTATAGACTTTCAAATTTTGGAAGTTGTAGAAAACACCCCTAAAAAGCAAAAAAATTAAAAATCGCCTTAAAAATTTGAAACCTTCAATCAGCCCTTTGAACAATCTGAAACTACCACTGAATATTCAAATTTTATAAACAACCTCTAAAAAGTCTTGAAAAATGGTTGTTTAAAAAGTTCTCTAAGATTTTATCAAATTCTTCTAACTAAAAACATAACTTTTAACAAATACTTCTAAACTATTTGAATGATGTTGAATGTTATCATCTATTGAATTATGGTTGTAATTTCTTACGAAAGATTTGGGTAAGACATCATAGAATTTCTAACTTAAACTTCATAGAGATGGACCTAACAGGTTAATAGCATTATTCCAATCTATTTATATTAATAAGATAGTGACTTATTAGCATATAAAATATTCAAAGTTATAAGAGAACAACTATCAAATTATGTTATAGAAATTAGATGTCAAAACTACAAAGAAGATGTGTATTTGAAATTCTAAATTTGGTCTAGAAATGAGTGAAAAAAGGAGTGAAATAGAGTGTGTAGAGGGGAAATTTTCATAAAATAAAAAAATTAATACAAGAAAGGAGAAGGGGATAAGAAGGAAACAAATTAAAAAAAGAGAACAAAGAAGAAACTTAAACAAAAAGTAATGGAATCAAGAAAAGAAATAGAAGTGGGAACAAAATAAAAAAAGAGAAATCAAGAGATAAATCAAATCTAGAATGAGTGAGAAAAAACAAGTAGAAAAATGGGAAATTTTGAATTGAATCCACAGTTAATTTCATTTATGATTTATAAACAACTCTCTTTTTATCATATTTTACATTAGACTTACTAAGCATAGATTATAAAACCACTAAAAGAAAGCATAATCTATTAATTTATCATCCAAGAAAAATTCTCATTCATGAAAAGAATAAACAACTAGATAATAATTCTAAAATACATAAACATAATCTATCAAATCACTTAAGATAAGTATTGATTATTTAACTTTTCTTCTACTAATTAGTTCTCTAGTTGTTTATCCTAAATATGATTAATTTGAGCATAAAGAGAGAATTCCATAAATTATAAAAAGTTAAACTAGCTTTATACAATTCTAAAATTCTTACAAAAATTAGATAGTCATTTTTGCAAAATGAAAATAACAAAAAATTCTATACTAGAAAGCATAAAAGAACAAGAAATAGATCTAAACAATAAGTAAGAAAATAAAAACTAAATATAAAGTAAGGAAAAGGACAAGAAAATAAAAATCTATACTCTAAGCATGAAGGGAATCTAACTATAAAAAATATAAGAGCACGAAAGTAACTCTGTACTATAAAGTATAAAATTAATCTAATCTACCAATATAAAATTAAAAATAAGAATATAAAATCCTAAACATGCAATTCTAAAATAAGAAAATAGAAGGAGAAAATAAAATCTTGCCTTGCAAAGGGATGACCCCTTGAAGGCAAATCTTCATCTTCTCAATTAAGAGAAAATTTAAAATGAGGAAATTTTTTATTTATTACAAATAAAAATTTATAATTTTGAAAGGTCTTCTCAATTAACAATGATCTTCATCTCTAAATAGAATTTTTATAAAATTTTTCACACACTAACCCCTCACTCTCTACCTCTATTTATAGCCTAGTGTAATTAACAAGAGCCATTGAATTAGCCTTGGACTCTAAAAATAAATCTCAGCCAGTAACTAATTCTATTATGAACTAATCGGTTGGCCAATCAATTGGTTAATTGATTAGTCAATCGACTAGCAAATTGATTGGTTCCAAAATAGAATTTAATTTTTTGTCGACTTGTTGACCCACTTTTTTTCTTGATCTCTTGGGCTTCTTGGGTTCATCTTTGGCTTCAATAAAAAGTTAAAAATACGAGAATTTGACTTCTTTTAAGCTCTTATTCATTAATTCTCTATTAACCTATAAATTAAGATAAAAATATTTTTAACACGAGAACACAGGTCAGTCGACTACCCTTAGGGCATCGGTCGATCGAAAGCAACCGTGCACACAATGTGCACACTCAGGGCCCCATCGGTCGACCAGCTAGTCTTAGTCGGTCGACCGGCTAGAGAAGGAAACACGAGTTTATGTTTCTGATATTTTGTATTTTGAAACTTTATTTAAAAACTTATTTTTATCAACATGAGGTATATAACAAGATTAAACTTTTATATTTGCTTAACAGGGATTAACTCAACATGATTTAAACTCTTGAATTAATCTAGTTAGGGTTTAGCCTCTCAATTAACCAAAATTTCTCAAATACAACATAAATTATCAACATGATTAACTAAGCATGAATGGAACTAATCATTGAATAGATATAAAATAATTAAACACGTTCACATCATTTAGGTATTACAAACCTAGGGTTTATACATCTTAAATTAATAAGAAAACTCAATTACTTGTTAAACTAGGGTATAAACATGATTTAAGAATGATTAATAAATTAAATCAAAATAAAAGCAACCATAATGATCATGATCATCAACTAATATAAACAGTAACAAAATCTATAGATTTTAACATTGGTTTAAAGATTAACATCATAAACTAAGATTTTAAAATATCAGGTTAAACTTTAACATGAGATTCATCAATTAAACATATTAAATCTTGAATTAACTACAAGGAAAGGTTTGGAGGAAGATGATCTTACCTCAAACGTCGTATTGAACTCCTGAACACGTGCATGCAAGATCCCTCTTCTCCAAAGTCGCAAAATCCCACCTTCTTCTAGACAAACATCTCAAGAACTCTCCCAAATCTCACAAATTATGATTAGGGTTTGAGAGAGAAGAAGAGGAGTAGCTAGGGTTTGGAATATTGATGAAAAAATATGTTTTCGTGTGTAAACATGTATATATATAACTACAAACCCGAAACAAGAAACCTAGTGAGACTGGGAAAATAGTCTTCGGTATTTTGGCTGTAACTTTCACGTACGACTTCAGAATGAGGTGGTTTAAGATGCGTTGGAAAGATATTGAAGATACCTATAACTTTTGTTTTTTAATTTTTCCTGATTCAAATTGTATTAGTATGTAATACAGATATACTCTTAACTAGTTATTTTTCTAGATTTCTTCTTTGTGCATGTTTAACCTTTGTATACTCTCATATATACTCTTAATTGATCTCAAATCAACTCTTAGCATAATCATTCATTCATAAATGATATTCATTATAATTAGAGCTCATTTATCAATATAATTTACACTAATTTCTAAAATTAACGAGGTTTTACTTTCACCCACTCTAAAAGAATTTTGTCCTCGAAATTCCGCAATCATATCTTAGAGATTAATAATATGAGAAAATATGATGATGGGATAATCTAGATAAGGAAACCCTCCCGTACACAACTCATACCATTAATCTCTAGATATAAAATATAAGCAATATTTACACTTAACAATCTAGAATGCAAATACTCTCACTTAACTCCTAACTAAATTGAACTAGTACGTCGGGCGAAAAATCCAAACAAGAAACCCTCCATATATATATCATGTGTTCTGAATGATTAAGAGCTAAGTGTTAATACCCTCCAGCATTAAATATAAATATGACTATGGAAAGTAATCATAAACACAAGCAATTTATAACCAATCATTTTACGTGCTCAAATAGGTGTGGGTAGTCACGACGCATATCATCTTCACGCTCCCAAGAAGCTTCCTTAGCTCCTTTCTGGTTGCATTGAACATTAACTAAAGGTATCACTTTGTTTCTAAGTCTTTTGTCCTCCTTGGCAAGGATGCAAACTGGGATTTCAATGATGGTCAAATCATCATGAAGCTCAATCTCCGGTGCGTCCAATACTCGCTGCTGCTCCTCGTCGCGTAAATGCTTCTTAAGCATCGAAACATGAAAAATGTCGTGTATACTCAACATCAATGCTGAAAGATCAAGAAGATACGAAATGGCTCCAATACGCTCAACAATCCTGAACAGGCTAATATACCTCGGGGCATGCTTTCCCCGTCTTTCAAATTGTTGAACTCCCTTCATCGGCGATGCTTTCAATAAAACATAGTCCCCAACCTGGAACTCTAGTGGTCCTCACCTCTGATTTGCGTAGCTCTTCTGGCGACTTTGCGCTACAAGAATATACTTCGAATTAGTGCTACCTTTTCTGTTTTTTGTCTTACAAGCTTTGGTCCAAGTAACAAGTTGCCCTCCGGTTCTGCCCAACAAATCAGGGATCTACAAGGCCTCTCGTATAACGCCTCATACGGTGCTATACCTATAGTCTCTTAATAATTGTTGTTATGAGAAAACTCAATCAAAGGGATGTGATCCTCTTAACTCCCCTGAAAATCGATGATACATGCTCGCAACATATCCTCCAACACTTGGTTGACTCTCTCTGTTTGTCCATCTGTCTACAGGTGAAAAATATTGCTGTACGATAACTTGTTGTCAAAAGAATTATGGAAGCTCCTCCAGAAATACAAAGTAAAAACTGAGCCTTGATTTGATACAATCGTCTCTGGTTGAGTTCCTTCTGAGAGAAAAGGTACTTTAAACTCTGGTGATCCGTGAATAGCTCGAACTGCACTCCATAAAGATAGTGTCTCCATGTCTTCAGTGTGAAGACCACTGCTGCTAGCTCCAAATCATGTGTGGGATAATTTTGCTCATGCATTCTCAACTACCATGAAATGTAAGCCACAACCCTCTAGGTCTGCATCAAAATACCTCCTAGACCCGATAACGATGCATCCGTGTAGACAACAAAGATCTTATTTAAAATTAGCCTAGAGGGGGGTTGAATAGGATAATATGCTAATCTAATTTGATATTAATGCCAAATTAAAACTTATTAATAATGTCCTAGCAATTATGATATACAACAAGATATATGAGCAAGGATATACAATTAAACTAAGGGCGATATAAACATGAGGCAATGGCGATATAGAATGCAATAAGCAATAAGCACAAATAACATGCCAAGACTAACTCAAACACACAATATGATCATGTAGTTTGGTCACCCTCGACATACGTCTCTGCTCCTCACTTACGAGGATAATCTCCACTATCACAACGAGTTTTCAACATTCACTGAAAATATTTACAACTCACACAATCGGTTTTCTAGCTCACTGAAAACTTTCACAACTCTCACAAATGCAATCACATAATACACCCTCTAAGTGTTGGCCTCTCACATGTCATCTTTCTCAAGTGCTCAGATTTACCACCTCTCCCTAGGCTCTACTACCTATGTCACTCCTCTTGGAATTGACCCCGTCTCTCACCAATCACTCCTCTCGGTGTCTTTGTGTATTCTAATGTGATCTTATAATAAAAGCTCAAATACAAATAGTTTGTTCTCCAATATAAGATCAGAACTAAGTGTAAGCTCACTCAATCACACCCACAACCCAAAATTTACAATATGTGAAAATACTCAAGCTCAATGGTTGTGTGTGAAACAATAAATAAAATGAAACTAAACTTAAATCAATCTAGCACAAGTATATATATATATATATATATATATATATATATATA
>BQKN01065883.1:679783-737287 GCA_022839385.1 Asparagus kiusianus | reverse complement strand
TATATGTGTGTGTGTGTGTGTGTGTGTGTGTGTGTGTGTGTGTGTGTGTGTGTGTGTGTGTGTGTGTGTGTTAACTGTATTTTCTATATACGACGAGCCCTTTCCCTTGGGGTTGGTTGTGATGTTGCTCGCTAGTGCTTTGACGCTCGTTGTCCCTCCCCCTTTCAGGTAACGAGCCACGAGCCCTGAGAGTCGCAGGTTGATGGCGATGCACTTTAGCTTCAGCTATCTGTTTTAGTTATATTTTTCTTTTGAGCTCTACTGTAGACTTCTGTTTAGACATTTGAGGATTTTATTTCTAGAAGTTGTAAAGGTTGTGTACCTTATTTCATCTTATTCAGTCATTTTGTATTTGAGACTTGTTGAGAACTCTAGTTCATTTATTTCAGACATTGACTTGTACTTCAGTATGTTAGCTGATGAAATATTAATTTGATCTCTATTATTTCATCAGTTGATTCTTGTATTATCTTTTACTTGCTTTTGTACCTACACCTATTATTAACTCTACTAGAGAGATAGTAATTGTGATGGTGAAATATGTTATTGCATGGTGTAGTACATGGCAGGTTTGACATTCTTGGTTTCAACTTGGACTATAGCCTTGTGTGAACCTAGGGGCATCACAGTTGGTATCAGAGCTCTAGTTCCAGTATCCTTAGGATCATCCCGTGTCGAGTCGTGGATCTAGGATAGAGTTTCTTAGGATTCATGTATAGAGTCCGTAAGGATTCCCTAGTATGAGTGAGGATGATACATACGTATATCTCAAAATTTAAGGATATTTTTTATGACAACTATTTTTGTGTAAATTTAAAGTATTTCTGTGAATACTAAATTGTTGTGAAAATCATATTGTTATATGCTATATATGTGTATATGTCTATTTTGACTTATAAACTCTTATTTTCTTATGATCAAAGAGATGGCAGGACGTGGTAGACCTTATACTCAGAGAGCTAGACAGGCAGAGTCGCAGCAGGGTCCATCTGAGCTACAGCAAGCTCAACCCGAGCCATAGCAGGTACCACCTGAGCCGCAGCAGGCTCCCTAGTACTTGATAGATCTTATGGCTCTCATCGTAGCTAGGATGGCAGCAATTGAGGAGCATAAGGCGAATCATATCGTGCCACCAACGTCACCACCACCACCTGCAGATCAGCCACATGGGATACCAGCCATTCCTATCAGCGAGAGAACCCCAGAGACCGCACCTGCAGCTATTCCACCATCAGTTCTGGATAGAGCCATAGAGCAGGAGGCTTGGCTTAGTATGGTAGAGAGGTACCAGAAGATGAGGGAACCGGAATTTCAGGGGTCATCAAACCCTCTTGCAGCCCATAAGTGGAAGGAGGACGTGAGTAACACCCTCGACATACTTAATATTGATTCAGTCCAGAAGTAAAGATTGGCATCCTACAGTCTGAAGGGAGACGTCAAGAGATGGTATCGACTCCAGTTCACTCCAGATGACCGGATGACCCTCACACGGGAGGACTTCATCTACTTCTTTGACGGACAGTATATTCTTCTGTAGCACGGATAGGGAAGGAGCTTGAGTTGTCCCAGTTGACTCAGGGGGACATGTAAGTGGCAGACTTTGAGAGAAGATTTATGGAGTTGTTGTACTTCACGGGTATGTGGCAGATAGGAGAGCAACAGGCTCAGATGTTCTTAGCAGGGCTCCGCCCTAATCTTCATCGATACCTTGTCTCGAGGAAGTTCTATTCAGTTCGAGAGGTAGCAGAGGCCGCCACCTCACAGGAGATTGAGACTGCCATGTTCCAAAAAGATATGGAATGGAAGAATAAGGTGGGATAGAATGGGGATAAGGGTAAGAACAAGAGACCTTTTTCGGGACCTCAGTAGCAGCATCAGGGCCCTCATAAGAAGGGACCCCAGCAGGATCAGAGAGCGCATCAGCAGCGTAAGTTTCAGGGAGTTTGCTATAACTGTCATAAGGTCGGACATAAGGCATTGGAGTGTCGCAGCGTACCAGTAGGAGCTCAGCAGGGCAAGGGCCCGAACCAGCAGCAGTAGAGAGTTCAAGGCAGAGGTCAGGGTCAGCACATGAGGCTAGAGGCACCGCTAGCAGCTGAGAAGACTGAGGAACAGATTCGTGCAGTTCACGAGGTTCCTTAGGGGTAGATAGTTCTATACTCTCCAGCACTAGCAGCAGAGCAGACGTTAGCCATAGGCAGAGTATATGTGATAGTACCACGTGATCATGGAGCTAGCGGAGCAATGGTGGAGGGTACGTTCCTTGTGAATTCTTTTCCCGCCCGTATTCTCTTCAATTCGGAAGCTTCGCATTCCTTCATTTCGTATGATTTTATGTCTAGACTCTAGCTCATAGCTCAGCCATTAGACACTTATTTATCAGTTTTCACCCTTTTAGGTGAGATATCATTCTGGAGAGCATTTGTAGGAGGTGTACTATCAGTTTAGATGAGTCGGAGTTTGTTATCAATTTGATAGTGTTGCATATGTCTGAGTTCAATGTTATCCTTGGTATGAATTGATAATCTTCCTACCATGTTAGTATTAACTACTTTGTGAAGATAGTCAATTTGCGGTGTCCGATAGGTCCGATATGATTATGGCAACCTCTCAGGACAACCGTTTTGCGGAGTCATTTCTGGTGTACATCGAGGTGGTGATGCGACGGGATCAGGGTGTTGATTTATTAGAGACTAGAGTTGTCTCAGAGTATCAGGATGTCTTTCAGGACTTACGTGGACTACCTCCTGTGAGAGAGGTTGAGTTCTGTATTGAGTTATAGCCAGGCATAACCCCGATATCCCGTGCACCCTATCCCATGGCACCAGCTAAGATGAGGGAGCTTCAGACCCAGTTGGACGAGTTGTTAGCTCAGGGTTTTATTCGTCGAAGTCATTCTCTGTGTGGCGCACCAGTCTTCTTCATGAAAAAGAAGGACGGTAGTATGAGATTGTGTATTGATTATAGAGAGTTGAACAAGGTCACTATTCAGAATAGGTACCCATTACCTAGGATTGATGACTTGTTCTATCAGTTGCAGGGAGTGTGGTATTTCTCTAAGATTGATCTTCGTTTTGGTTATTATCAGTTACGGGTTCGGGAGATGGATATTCCCAAGACCGCTTTTCTTACTCGATATGGATCATTCGAGTTCTTGGTCATACCATTTGGATTGACCAATGGACCCGCTGTATTCAAAGATTTGATGAACCGGGTTTTCCATCCCTTCTTGGATCAGTTCGTGATTGTTTTTATCGACGACATCCTTATTTATTCGAGATCGAAGGCAGAACACGAGAAGCACCTACGGTTAGCTTTGAGGACTCTGCAGGAGCATCAGTTATATGCCAAGTTCAGCAAGTGTGAATTTTGGCTTTCAGAAGTCAGATTTCTCAGCCACATCATCAGTAGAGAGGGCATAGCAGTGGATCCGGCTAAGGTTACAGTAGTTCTTGATTAGAAACCGCCGAGGATGGTGACAGTGATTCATAGCTTTTTCGACTTAGCTGGCTATTACAGAAAGTTCATCCAGGACTTCTCGAAGATTTTGATACCACTTACATGCCTTACAAAGAAGGGTGTATAGTTCATTTGGAGTGTGGAGTGCTAGAAGGCCTTTGGTATCTTGAAGACTAAGTTAACTTCAGCGCCAGTTTTGACTATTCTGAGCAGCGACAGGACATTTATGGTCTACACAGATGCATCATTAGTAGGTTTAAGAGGCGTCTTGATGCAGACTCAGAGGATAGTAGCATATATCTCACGACAGTTGAGGGTACATGAGCAGAACTATCACACTTATGATTTGGAGTTAGCAATAGTGGTATTTGTACTGAAGTCTTGGAGACACTACTTGTATGGAGTGTAGTTTGAGCTGTTCACAGACCACCAGAGTCTGAAGTATCTTTTCTCTTAGAAGGAACTCAACTAGAGACAGAGGAGGTGGATTGAGTTTAGGATTATGAGTTCGCAATCCGGTATCATTCGGGAAAGGCGAACGTTATAGCAGATGTTTTAAGCAGGAAGCATCATCATCGGGTTTCGGCTTTAAGGTGTTCATTGTATAGAGATCTTCCTACTCTTAGACAGTTTTATTTCAGACCTGAGATTAGTGGAACCAGTGCATTTTTGGGAGCTGTGTCAGTGCAGCCATCTTGGAGTGTCAGAGTTGTCAGAGCTTAGCTGGAAAACTCTTGGATTCAAATCCGAAAGGAGGAGATTTCCAAAGAACCTAAAGCTGATTGGACCATTGGAGTAGATGGAGGTCTATGGATGAAGGGTAGATTGGTTATGCCATCCAGTGCCGAGCTGAAGAGGGAGCTATTTGATGAAGCTCATCGTACTCGATATACAGTGCATCCAGGAACCACCAAGATGTACAAGGACTTGAAGAGACACTTCTGGTGGAGTGGTATGCGTAGAGAGATTACAGAGTATGTGGCTAAGTGTTTTACCTGTCAGCAGGTGAAGGCAGAGCATCAGAGACCAGCAAGAACACTTCAGCCTTTACCCATCCCAGAGTGGAAATGGACGGATATTTCTATAGACTTCATTGTAGGGTTACCAAAGTTGAAGAAGGGGAATGATTCAGTTTGGGTGATTGTGGATCGGTTGACGAAGTCAGCGTATTTTATTCCAGTGAAGACTACATATACAGCTAAGGCGTATGCTAGATTATTTATTCGGGAGATAGTCCGACTTCATGGAGTTCCTGATATGATTGTGTCGGATCAAGGT
Source organism: Asparagus kiusianus (assembly GCA_022839385.1). NCBI lineage: Eukaryota > Viridiplantae > Streptophyta > Magnoliopsida > Asparagales > Asparagaceae > Asparagus > Asparagus kiusianus. Next base: position 732,550 of record BQKN01065883.1, on the reverse strand, counting down.
TCAGTGTTCACTTCACTTTTTTGGAGGAGTTTCCAGGATTCGTTAGGCAGCAGATTATCTTACAGCAGTGTATTCCACCCACAGACAGATGATTAGACAGAGAGGGTGAATGAGGTGTTGGAAGACATGTTGCGGGCTTGTGTCATAAACTTTCAAGGTAGCTGGGAGGAGCATATTCCACTGATAGAGTTTACTTATAACAATAGTTATCAAGCGACGATCGGTATGGCCCCATATAAGGTATTGTACGGGAGACTTGTAGATCACCGATATGCTGAGCAGATCCGGATGATAGCTTAATACTTGGGCCAGAGCTTGTGAGGCAGACTACTGAGAAAGGTAGCATTTATTAGAGAGAGGATTTTAGCCGCTCAGAGTCGGCAAAAGAGCTACGCATATAAGAGATGAAGACCCTTGGAGTTTCAGGTTGGAGATTCGGTTATGCTGAAGGTATTGCCTATGAAAGGCATTTAGCGATTCGGAAGACGGGAAAAACTTGCACCGAGGTATATTGGACCCTTTCGGATTTTGGAGCGCATTGGAGCTGTGTCATACAGACTAGATCTTCCAACATTAATATCTAGTATACACAATGTATTTCATGTTTCTATGCTCAAGAAGCACTTGCATGATGAGGAGCAATAGAGAGTATTGGATGCACCAGAGATTGAGCTTCAGGAAGATTTGACAACTATTGAGATTCCGGTTTGTATACTTGTCAGAGAGGAAAGAGGCTTAGAAACAAGGTAATTCCTTTGGTGAAAGTTCAGTGGAACCGAAGAGGCATTTAGGAGATTTCTTGGGAGCGAGAAGAGGACATGCGTCGCGACTATCCACACATGTTTGAGCAGGTAAATTAAATCTTTTTGTATGACTTATATATGGCTTATAGATTCAATTATGGCGATGTTTATACTTAACACTAAAATGAGGGTATTACCACTTATCTCCTAAGTACCCGGAACATATGGTATATATATAAGGGGTTCCTTATTTGGATTTTTCGTTCGATGTACTTGTTCCATTTAGTTAGGGGTTAAGTGTGGGTATTTACATTTTAGATGGTTAAGTGTGGATATAGAAGATGATTTTCGAGTGCGCGAAGATGCTATGTAGCGCTACTTCCTGCATTTATTGAGGAAGTGGATTGATTTATATGTATGATTATTTGTGTGATTATATTTTGATTTAACGCTAGAATGAGGATATTTCTGCTTAATTCTTAATCTTTTGAAACACATGGCATATATATGGGGGGTTCCTTGTTTGGATTTTTCGCCTGACGTACTAGTTCCATTTTGTTAAGGGTTGAGTGGGAATATAGTCATCCTGGATTGTTAAATATAAATATTGCTATACGCTTGTTTAGAGTAATGTTATTTGTTTGAGTATGATTTCTGAATTTCGAGGATGAAATTCTTTTAAGGGGGGAAGAATATAAAACCCTGTATTTTTGTTAGAAGTATATGTGAATTATTGGTGATAGATAATTCTACTATGGTAAATAACTTGAGATCATAGATATACTTGATAACAAATTATCAGATACGTATGAGTGTATTTTTATAGAGTTTTGTGCATTGGTTTTGGCAAATTAGTAAAACATGCACGAATTTGAAAACATCAGCTTAGTCGACTCATGAGTCGACTTATGAGTCGACCTATCAGTCGACTTACGGGCAGATTTCCAAATTTTTTAGGTGTGGGTTTGGATGAGTTTTCTTTCGGGTTTTAACCGTATTATGTATATTTTCTTTTACCCGAAAACAACCCTAAACCCATCAGAATCCCAGAGAAACCCTTGCCCCTCTCTCCCTCAAACCCTAGTTCGTTTTTGGTGATTTTTGGGGGATTTTCGGAGGATTTCAGCGGGTTTTGGTGAGGTGCAGCGAAGGGAATCATCCTCTCTCAAATTTAGGAGTTGTTCTAGCATACCAGAGGCGAGTAACATCTCACCCAACCCTCACTCACTGTTTGTATAGTTTTTTTTGAGATTTATTTCAAATTCTTGAGCCTAAAATGTATTTTTGTGCATAAAGATAAATGCTTTATATTATGAGCTGCAAGATCTACATTTTCAGTTTAATATAAACTCACCAATATTTTTGTAATGTAGATCCAGATCTGGAGTTAGTTTTAAACATGTGTTTCTTTGTGATTTCTTTGTTTTTAAACGTTTTTAAACATGGATAAAAATGTTTAGGGTTTTAATGCAAGTTATTATATGCAAATCTTTCGTTTCTGTTGATACACGTGTTAGAATCAGAAATATTTTGTTGGACATGATGAAGAAGAACTTTAGATTTAAAATTTTCATATAAATCATCCTATGCAAAAAAAAGGGAATTTTTTGCTCAGTCAACTTATCAGTCAACTTATGAGTCGACTTATCAGTCGACTTATGAGTCGACTGATGAGTCGACCAATGAGTCGACTGATGAGAAAAATTACAGTTTTGTGTTTTGTTCTGGTCGACCAATGAGTCGACCAATCCTAATTGACTCATGGGTCGATTGATGAGGAATTTTCCAGTTTCCTCAGTTTGGATCTGTTTGGGTTGTTTTAGTTTAACTGAAACCGTTTATGCTTGTTTATTGTTGTTGCGTGCTTTAATATGAACGAGGAGTCGCCTCGAATAAAGAGTATTAGAAATTATTGTTTAACCTGTATCTTTACATGTGAGATGACATGCGGACACGAGTTTAGGTTTGCACACCGAGACACGTGAGAAATTAGGATATATGCATCTGTTCATATATTTTATCTAGTCCATGTATTGGACAATTATGATGTGTAGTCCATGTGATGGACATTTATCACATTCAGTCCATGTGTTGGACAATTTTCATATGTAGTCCATGTGTTGGACATCCACTACATCTAGTTTTAGTCCATGTGTTAAACATCTTTAGACCTTGAGATTGACATTGATACTTGCATAGGCTGGACATGACACTTATGTGAGTTACGTCATGACACCGGATTTAAGTTCTGAGATGGGTTTATCTTCTTTTATTATTGTTCCTGTATTAGATTTTGGGTTTGGTATTTAGAGATTTACAATTTGAGATACAAGGTATATACATAAGGGCCCCTTGTTTGGATTATTTCGCTCGACGTACCTATGCTCGTGTTGTAATTTCCTAAGTACTAAAACCCTCTTATCATTAGGGATCTATAATTTGAGCTACAAGGTATATACATGAGGTTTTCCTTATTTGGATTATTTCGCTCGACGTACTTAAGCTCATATTGTAAGTTCCTAAATAGGATCGGTGATTTTATATATATATATATATGTATTAACTGTATTTTATGTATACGACAAGCCCTTTCCCTTGGGGTTGGTTGTGCTGTTGCTCGCTAGCGCTTTGACGCTCGTTATCCCTCCCCCTTTTAGGTAATGAGCCAGGAGCTCGGAGAGTCGCAGGTTGATGGCGATGCACTTTAGCTTCAGCTATCTGTTTTAGTTATATTTTTCTTTTGAGCTCCACTGTAGACTTCTGTTTAGACATTTGAGGATTTTATTTCTAGAAGTTGTAAAGGTTGTGTGCCTTATTTCTTCTTATTCAGACATTTTGTATTTGAGACTTGTTGAGAACTCCAGTTCATTTATTTAAGACATTGACTTGTACTTCAGTATGTTAGCTGATGAAATATTAATTTGATCTCTATTATTTCATCAGTTAATTCTTGTATTATATTTTACTTACTTTTTTACCTACACCTATTATTGACTCTACTAGAGAGATAGTAATTGTGATGGTGAAACATGTTATTGCATGGTGTGGTGCATGGCAGGTTTGACATTATTGGTTTCACCTTGGACTACAGCCTTGTGTGAACCCAGGGGCGTCACAGCCTTCAAAGCTCTTGGTTTTTCTCTTTTTTATAGGGATCATGTTAGATTTAATTAGGATGGTCCTAGCTTATTTTTCATGCTCTCTACATGCTTAGTATTATTATACATATAGTCTTCTGTTGCATATTTGCATATATTTACAACAGATAGACACCCTGCGTTATATTCCAAGAGTAAATAAGTAGCAATTGTGATTTATGGAGACCAATAGAATTAACTGAACTAGGGGCGCTAAACCGTATCAGTATCCAAGGAAGTATATGTAACCGTATCCGTTAGGATACATATAAGGTTACTCAAATCTATAATTGATAAAATATGGTTATGGATATAGTTTTGTAGTGAAATATCTGTATCCATATCTAAAATATCCGAATACATATTAATCATAGTCTTATGCTAGTTTTGATTCTTAGATTATGGCTTTATGGTTAATTTTGATGATCAACATGTCTAATCTTAACTTTTCAGTTATAATGAACATATAACAAACTCTTTTGTATCATATGAACTATATTTTTCTTAATACAATCAAGTTTTCTCATATCCGTTTTGTATCCACGTGCATATCCGCTTATATATTCGCATGTATATCCATAATCGTATCCGATTTTAGCGGATATGGATATAAATTTTCCTTACTGAGGTATATCTGTATCTGTATCCATATCTGTGTCTGATATGGGTACGCAGATATGGATATACAAGCATCATATCCGAGCTGTACCTAGATCGAATGCATCTGTAAATAGAACCCATCCACTTCTACAAAAATTTCTGACTCTTATAATTTGAGTTAAAAAAATCATTCGAAGGGCATATCCGCACAAATTAGAACTAACACTATGGAGTTCAGCGAGGCTATAAAAATTGACCTTCGCGTCTTTGTTGGTATTGTGTATTTGGGCCTGTAAAAATGGCCCACCTGGTTCATGTCGGCCGAGTCCTACACTATAACTCCAGCAATTGAAAGAATAAATAGAAGAATTTTTCAATTTAAACCCATTATATAATTTATTCTTTAAAATCGACCCTTTTCAAGGTTATTTACAAAAATTGATCCACTTTCTCGCCACGTCAGCCTCGTGGCGAAAAAGTGGGTCGATTTTTTTAATCATGTTTGTAAATAGTCGGGCTTGTCAGCCCTAACTATTTAGGAGGTCTTCTACTATTTAGAAGCCAAATTAGTCGGGGTTCGAAACCCCGACTAATTTAGTCAATGCAAAAATGGTCGGGGTTGGGAACCCTGACTATTTCGGGATGGCCTATTCTAAAATGGTCGGGGTTCCTAACCTTGACCATGTAGCAGAGACTCATGCAAGTCAAGAGTGGAGAAGTTGGGAATTGGCTAAATCTCAAAGTAGTCAGGGTTGCCAACCCTGACTACTTATTTTGGGTCCTGCCCCCCTATATAAGCCACCCGAAACCTTTCTCCCCCAAACCCATCTCTCCCGGCCGCCTCTTCTCCTCTTTCGTCATTCTCTTGCACTACAAGATCGGATCTCAATTTTTACCTCATTTCTTCTATAGAAATTCGAATCAAAAGTTTATTCAAGATTTCTAGGTAATTTCTCTTCCTTCTCTCCTCTTTTAACATGTAGAAATCTAGGGTTTTCTCTCAAAAACGAATTTCTAGAGTTTTCTCTCTAGGTGGTTCGAATGCTTTGTATGATGATTGTTATTGCTGAAATTGAACCTTTAGGGCTTAGAATGCTCAAATGCTCAATTCTAGGGTTTAGGATTTTCAATTTGGGTATTAGGGTTTTTGGTCAAATTTATAAGAGAATATTTTCATATAGGGTTTTCCTCTCTTATTCGATGCCCTGATTATATTTTTTTATTTTTTTGTATTTAAATAATATAATTTTCTTTTGCATAGGCTAAACAATATGATTTTTATTACTTGTTCTTATGGTGAAAAAATTAATTATGAAAGAATAATATGCCAACGTACGTTGGAGGGGGTAATAATGTTGTTAATAGTCTCGGAATCATATGGTTATTGTGACTTAGTTAATGAAGTACACCGAGTTACGGTAATTGACCCACGAGAGTACCGACTAAAAATAATATACAATTGTCCCATAACTTTTGATAAAACGTCTGTAGTTGAGATCTCAAATGATCATCATATGAGTATTATGTTTAATTTGAGAAAGTCGCAACCAACGGTAGAATTGTTTATTGAAAAGTTGTCGCATAGTTCATGCCAAATATTCAACCCTCAAGGAGAATTCTCACACATGTTAGATTTGGAAGTTGAGTCTGATGTTTTTCTTTCTTCTTCAAGTGAAATGGAGCGGACTCAATTTTAATATCATAGTTGTGCACCTTCATTCAGTAGAACGTAAAATGCCATGAACAATGAAGTCCTTTATGAAAATATGAGGCCGTTAAGAGGGGCAACAGTTGAAGAGGATGAAAGAAGCAATGCCTCTGAATATGAAGATGAAGATAGTGCACCAATTGATAGCATGTAATTTGTGAGTCAATATAATGAAGAGACTCTGGATTGGCCCAATGAGGCTTATGTTAATAATGAATATGCTGAGTATGAAGAACCACCCCCGACGAGTTTGAAGATGATGAGTGGATTTGCTCCTCCACGGTACAAGATATGCGCAATGGTGAAAGTTCAACTCATAAAGGAGATGATGACGTCCCTTTTAGAGTTGGTGATTTATTCGAGACTAAGGACCAATTGGTTGATGCTATTCGTGATTACTCAATTAAAAAGTTGGTCAAATTCAAGCAAATTAAAAGCAATCGCACAAGTTATGAGGCAATCTATTTTATGAATACATAAAGGAAAGGCTGGGCTAAGGGAAATGAAGCGGATTACGCATGTCCTTGGAAGTTATATGAATTTGCCGGAAAGAAACATAATGGGTATTTTAGAATCACATAATACAATGGTGTTCACACATGTAGCAATTCAATGTTCGAGCAAGATCACAATGGTGCTTCTGCCTCTTACATAGCGTGGTTGTTTATGCCAAAATTAATAAAGCAGCTTGAACTAAGGCCCGATAATATAATTGATAGAGTGCTACATAAGAAGTTCATTGAAATATTGTATTATAAAATATTGAATGCAAGGAGAATTGCGATAACAAAAATATTTAGAGATTGAGAGAAGTCTTACGCGATACTGCCTTAATATCTTAATGCGATCAAAAGAAACAATCCTGGATCTGAATACAAACTCATAACCAAAGAGATCAATCCGGGAGTTCATCAATTCACCTCTGTATTTTGGGTATTTGGTCCTTCGATCGAGGGATTTAAATTTTATCAGCCGATTCTTAGCATTGATGGCACACACTTATATGGTAAATATAAGGGTGTATTGCTTATTACTACAGGAGTAAATGTAGATGGTGGCTTATTTTCTTTGGCCTTCGGAGTTGTGGAGGTCGAGAACAATGAAAATTGGGACTGATTTTTTTTATGCATTCAATTATATATTTTTAATGTGTTGTCTCCTAGAAAAATTACTTTTATATCCAATGGATGAAAGGTATTCCAAAAGCATTGTACAGGAGATTTGGCTCTCATCACAATCACCACTATTGCTTACGAAAGATTAGAACTAATTTTAAAAAGAGCTTTGGTTAGATACATTTACAAAACCTTCTTTAGCAAGCGGGTTTAGGTTATTCACCCAAAACATGTGTTTACGGTCGGATATGGGATCAAATGAAGGCACTATCTCCAGCTGCGCATGACTGGATTGAGAGTAGTTTGGGGAGTGATTACGAGGACCTGTGGGCACCAAGTAAAGATGGAGTGAATCAATTTTGCATGATGACAACTAATTATTCTGAAAGCTTCAACGGGGTACTTAAGGGGGCTCGAGCAATACCCATATAGGCGTTGGTTGTGATGAAATTTTATAGACTCAAATCACTATTTTGTCAAGCAGCGAGAGGATGGGGCACAGTAGCACTCGTTGTTGACACTAAAAAAATAAAGAGATTGTAGGAGCTTGTGTCAAGCAAGCAAGATCAATGAAGATTGTTAGATTTGTTGTAGGTCAATGGTAGGTTACAGACAATCACGGTTATAATGACACCATCAATTTATGAGGGACATAATGCACATACACTTGTAACATACCGGAATTATAAAAATTGCCATGTTCACATGTTATAGCGGTTACGTCCAAGCAATATGGGGGGGGGGGGAATACTTCGTATTACACATATGCTTCTAAGTGGTATCAATCAAGTCACTATAGAGATTCATAGAAGTAGTGTTTCATCCCATTATAGATAGTCGTTACTGGCCACCCTACAACGGGACATATGTGTTACCTCCTGAATTAAGTGATAAGTCGGACATCCACGATCAGTACGCATAAAAGGTACGATGGATGAAGGGTGGGAAGGAGCTCCAAAAAAATAGGTGTGGATATTGTAGACAATCGGGCCATAATAGATCTCATTGTCCTACCAATTCAAATAGATAAGAAATTAATTAGTACAATTTATTTAATTTTTAAATTTATTCTACTTCATTTATTAGTAAATGATTATTTATGAAATCTGTAATTTTATTCTACTTTTAATTTAGCATACGTCATAATACTAGCACATCTTATTATCATATGTGTAGATATTTATAGTATGGAGGTGGGTCTATTGATGTATGAGGTCCTTTATGATCAAGATTGACACTGATCCGCTAAGATAGACTCTGGGGAGGTAAATTATATTTGTATTATTTTCTATCATATTAATTATTCTAATTTATTGATTGTTACTAAACATTTGCACTGTTTAATATATGCAGGCCCTGAGTATTACTATAGTTGATCATACTTGTGCACAATCGAGCTGGGATTTGACGGATCCACAAGTCTAATTTTATGTTCGTCAAGCAAGATTCTTTGAGTGTTCACTAATTAAATGGGTGAGACTTGATTGGGCTCTCTTGATGCCATTGATTGAATGATGGAGGCCCGAAACAAATACATTCCACCCGCGCCAAGGAGAGTCAATGATTACATTGCAGGATGTTGGGGTTTTACTTAGCCTCAGAGTGGATGGAGATGTTGTTACGGGTACCGATGACTTTAACTAGGTAGGAAAGTGTGAATAATTGTTTGGTCAAGCTCCTACTATGAAGGGTGGTAAGATCAAGCTCGAATGGTTAAGAAATAATTATATGAATGTACCAATCAATGCAACCGAAGAGATCATTAGGAGCTATGCCTATGTATATATACTTCATATGATCGGTACTATTCTATTTCCGGATTCCACTAATGATTCGATGCATGTGAGATGATTTCCACTTCTTGAGGATCTTGAGGAGTTTGGAGAGTTATCATGGGAGAGTGTCGTGTTAGCTTATCTGTATTAGGAGATGACCAAAGTGGCACTCGTGCAAAACAAAGAATTCAAGGGTTGCCTCACTTTGCTACAGATATGGTCATGAGAGAGATTGCATTTGGGATGCCCGAATTTGAGGGAGACTCATGCTCTTGACGGCTAGATTCTGTTAGGATGCAGGTATTTTGTTAGTGAATTGATTACATGTAATTTTATATATTTATTTCAATGTAAACTAACCCATTGTATATAAATAGATGGAATGTATCTAGATCTTGGCAAACCTTCCCATAGGGCCATGAAAACATCTATAGGAACGAGCTTGATCAAATGGAGGATCAACAAGCATTAAATCATAATATCAAAATATATTCAATTAATGCATCATTTATTACTGATATGTAAATTTATTTAATCTTCTTTATAGGTCAAGTGGATGCCAAACTGTTGATGGTTAATATGATCACACAGTCAATTTGATCTAGACTAGGATCAATTTGTTTAGTATTGAAAAGGATCTGCTTCCTTCTCTGACTTTATGTCTAGTTCTTTGAGTTAGGTATCTGAAAAATATACACAAATAGAAAACACGTGAGAGAATGGGGTTTGATTCTCCCATGGTTCATTCGACGATCAAGTTAGCTAATGACTTGAGTGGGGTAAAGGAAGAACTATGTGTTCTTGTACTTGTGCAGTGTTGCGTTAGAGGATCAGATTTGTGAACCTTTCTAATGTTAGAATAGTACTTGTATTTATACTAAGGAGGCAAGGGTAGACTGGTCATTTTGACTGAGAGCAGGAAGGTGGTGGAGAAGGTCGCTTCAACATTAAATGGGAAGAGACTGGCGGCATGGCAGAGCCCACGTGATCCGATGAGTCATGAAGATCATTTGGGCTAGAGTCATGATGGCGCCTGCCCAGCATTAAATGAAATGTTGACATGTTGTCATAGAAATAGGGGCTCGAGACTAAAATAGTTCTTTTAGCTTCGCTGAGAAGTAACGCTCTTTGAGCCGACTCTGTAACCATTTTACAAGTGGACGAGTGGACTCACGACCGGTTAATCAATAGAGGGAGGTTGACTAGCACTGCCTTTCGTATCGACTAGCACCACCTTTCGTGTTGACAATAAGGGGTGTCGTATCATCCTGTTGGCTGAATTGTCAGTCTTGATTGTCTCTGGTCACTAAGGAAACTGTAGTGTTGTGTATCAAAGTAGACTTATCAACTACTTGAGTTTTAAATTATATTTTTATGAAAATGGGAATACCATAACACCTATGAACTAGCTTTGGAGTCACTACCAAATATTTGTAGGAAAGGTGAAGATATATGGCATGCTCGCGTTCTGATGATATGCTTTGAGATTGTCGAAGTGCACGTGCCCGACCGTGTGCTCAGACAATATGGACCAAAGCAACATATTCACAACCATGTAGAAAGAATAGATCGAAATCCTAGAAAAGGAGCACATCAAGCTAATTGGGAATTAATTCTTCATGCTAACATCCAGAGCTAGGAGTTGAGGGACGAGGCTGTAGTGATGGAGAGGGCTGATGTACCTAACCTAGGTGTATGCTTGTGGTGGTATTAGGGGATTACGCGCTGATGGATATTTTAGAGAACAAAGCCCCTAAGGGGTATATACCAAGAGGTCTAGTTGAGAGAGAGAGTTGTTAAGTGTATAGTGTTTTGGTAGAAAGTTGGTTTATTCGTGGAACTCATTACAATTTCAGTCATTACAATGAATTCAAAAAAGTTAGTCTTTTTATAAGACCTTTCTTACACAAATAAAACAAAAGATTATAACTTTCTTAAAACACACACAACGGATGTTTATCAACTGCTGCTTGCGTGGGATCTTAGCATGTGTCAGGATTTATCCGTGGACCACCGACTGATCAAATCCAAATATAAGTTTCATTGCCTTGCAAAGGAGATAAGAAACTGAAATGAATATCTCAACAAGGTGAGATACCCACTCTTCTCGAGAATCGTAGCTAGGTACGATCTTAAGGAAATAGATGAATAGATGTAGATCTCTCGAACTCTTCCTCTTTATGCTGAATAGCTCATTGAGATCTCTTTCTCCTCTCTAAAATTCATGTTCCTTACTCTTCAATCTGACAAGGCTTCGCTGATGCTTGAGAATTCTAGATCTGTGTGAATGAAGGCCATACGGCTGTATTTATAGGCTTCAGAAGCTTAATTTTTGGATAAGAATGGCCTATAACCTCTTATATTTAGTCAAAATCACTTCCAAATTAGTTGAGGTGTTGGATCATAATCTACCAAAATCTCAACGGTTAACAACGAAAAATAGCAAAAACAACATTTTCGGAGCCTGAGACACTTTTTGTGTCTTGAAAAACCAAGACACAGTCTGTGTCTTGGTTGGCCAAGACACACTTTGCGTCTTGGCTGGCTGAGACATAGTTTGTGTCTCGGTTTTTGATCAAGGCGTTGTTTTTCACGCCTTGATTGTTTTTATTATAATTTTTCTGTCAGATCTTGGAATGATGCGATTCAAAGTGCGTTGGAAAGCCAAAGAAGAGATCTACAAACTCCCATAGGTGAATCATACATGGAGTAGACAAGACATGAGTAGTGCTTCACCTTTCGTGAGTGAGACGTAACTCCTGATCGGATCGTCTCTTTGTTATTCTGTTGTCCCATTGATTCGTACGCTTTGTCGACTCGATTCATATGCTTGTCGGTGTTAATTAATCCTCCTTGACTTAGATAATAATATTCATCATCTTCTCTCTATCTCGAGCAACATGCGGGAACCTATAGGTAATTTTTGACGCCTACAGATACCCCCTCCAAAATATTACAGTCTCGTTTCTTTTATAAAAGAGCCTGAAATACTTTGGATGTGATATGCTCAACCTTCAGTCAATGTAAAATGACCTACAATTAGCTTTAATTTTTGACTTCTTTGATTTTTAGTCTATTTAGTATTTTGTCGAATAGCTAAAATTCTTCCGGCGCTATATTTATTGTCTGACTGTTGTTGAAGTCTCGAATTAAAACTGATGTGTTGATTTCTGATTTTAGCTCGTGTCATTGAGTCGATGTTGAACTAACTATCTTCATCGAGGATTCATATCTAAATTACGATTGAACTCCCTGGGATTATCCTTTGTATCAGAATTAATCTGAGCCTTATTTTGGTGAGAATTGATGACGCATTGACCTTCATCGCAACGCATTGACCAGCATTGATTTGATTGCAATGTGTTGACCGATGTTAACTCACGGCTATATGTTGACCAGCGTTGACCATTGGCTACACTTTGACCGACGTTGACTCATCACAACACGTTGACCGGCGTTAGCTTATGGCTACGTATTGACCGATGTTGACCTTCATCGCAATGCGTTGACTGGCGTTGACCGTTTGCTACGCTTTGATTGGTGTTGACTCTCATCATAACGTGTTGATCGGCGTTAGATTATGGCTATGCTTTGACTGGCGTTAACCTTCATCACAACACGTTGACCGGCGTTAACCTTTATCATAACATGTTGACCGGTGTTGACCCAAGGATCCACGTTGATCAGTGTAAACACAGTTTATACTCATACATTAACTGGAGTCTACACAATTTTGGCTCTTAAGGTGCTAGAGTGGGGAGGACTAGCTTATACTCATATACTCCTGGGAGTTTCGGGAATCATTTTAACCTCGTGTACCCATAGGAGGTGCAAGGAGACACAGTTTATACTCATATACTCATCAAAGTGAATACGGGTATCAATTTCATTGAAACAGCTGATAACGGACAAATATGAGCAAAAAACTACGTCATTGTATGCCCGGGGATCTGTTTTAGGCCCGAGACACGACTCGTGTCTCGACCTTAGCCGAGACACTTCATGTATCTCAGCTGGCCGAGACACAATAATTGTCTCGGTTGGTCAAGAGGGGGGAGAGTGAACATGAGACAGAGGAGAGAGAAAATAGAGGGGAGAGAGAGGGCTAGCCTAGGGCATGGGTATAGGTTTTTGTCCATAGGTCTTTTGTGTTCCCCCTTATATTTTGAAGTCCCTCTCTTCTCATCATCTTCTTCCTCTTACTCAAACTCCTCTTCTAAACCCAAACTCCTCTTCATTAAGGATTCTAAAACCCCTTAAACCCTTCACTTTAAAAACCCCTCAACCCCTCTAAAATTTTGGAAATTATCCCCTTTATTTCATCGAAATTCTTCTCTCTCAAAAGCTAGGGCTTGTTGGATCTTTGAGTTCAAGACTTGGGCTTTTTGAGTTAGGTTCTCAAGCTCTTGATTTGGGTAAGCTCTTCTCCATAGCCTCTTGTTGTATGCTTGATTTTGATTCAAGAACTTGTATTCCAAGATTAGGGCTTTTTGATCTCATGAATAGGAAAAAATTGAAATTTGAAAGTGGGTATATGAAAATGGCCGAAATTTTGTAGCTTTTTGGCATGAAGAAGAAGTTTGAAACTTAAATTTGAGGATCTTGAGATTATGGTCGAAATTTGTAGGGGGTTAAATGCAAAAGAGGCCGAACATTTGGGGGCTTGGGTTGCATACCCATGGCCGAAATTTTTAAGGGGTTAAATTGTAAAAGTAGCCAAAATTTTGGGGGCTTGAGTTGTATACCTATGGCCGAAAATTTGAGTAGGTTGGATGTGGGCTTATGGCCAAAATTTTGGAAGGGGTTATGTGCAAAATTGGCCAAACTTTCTTGAGGGAGTTATGTGCAAAAGTGGCCGAATTTTTGATATTGAGGGTGATGGGTTTTTCCCTTTAAACCATGGCTGAATTTAGAATGTGCTCATGGCTAGCATTGAGCCTTGAGCATGAGGGGTATTTTGGATATTTTGCCCGAAAGTTGATCATGAGGGTTTTGAATGCAAATTGAACCCATTGTTTGCATGTATGGACCCAGTAGGTTTAATTAGACTTTAATTGTAAAATCTCATTTTATTTGTAGGATTTTTGGTTAAAGTTCATAATTTTCCTTTTTAATTTTGGGTTCTTGAATTTATGATTGTACCTGACCCGTTGATTTTTATTGCGGGTTAGCCATGTCTCCACGACGACCGTGTTTTCACAGGAATCGCTTGACTTCTCAGCACAGCGAGAGGAAGGCTCCTATAGCTTCCTCATACGGGGGTGAGCTTTTATAACTTTTGCAAATTTGAGATTCTGTATCTTTCACCCTTGTTTGTCTCCTTGGTGAGTCACTCGGGAAGAGCCGATGTCCTCCTTCGAAGGGATTAACGCTTTAGAGGACATGTTTTGCTTGGCCAATACACGTCTTCAGGTATATAGGGCGATTTCATGCTGTATTACACTCCGTGGGGCGGGGTATATTAACATGTTATTTGCATGGTAATGTACATTGTCCCTCCCATGTAAAACAGTTGAAATCATCTCACCAATTGACTAAGCAGTGACTCTATCTCGCCAATTCGTGAGATGAGTTCAACTCCTTGTCTAGTTTTAGCAATAACTTTCTAATTGTGCATTATCTGTTTTAGTTGAATTTCCTGTGGCTGGGTTCCCACCTCATGCCATGAGTGGTTGTAGCAGGGAAACTTTCGCCACTAGTGCTGATAAGCTGCTTATTGGTTCGATTCCTCAGTTTGATCTGGCTAGACCTAAGAAGGTTTCTCAGCTAGTACGAGATAAGGGTCGTCGTACTTTACAACAGTTGATCATAGATACTCTCCTTAATGAAGACTCTAGCTCTACTCAGGCTTTGAAGAAGCCGGATTACTTATTCGGGTATCATGTTGAAGATCCAGATGTGTTGATTCTTTATGATGAGTTTTGGCTGAACGATGATGGCGGAAGTCCTGTATACATTCCTTCCATTTCTCGCCAGTATTCATTTGCACATTTAGAGGCTCAAGCTATGAGACGAGAGATGTCTTGGCATCTTACAGATGATCATGAGCGTGTCCATGGTGGATTTATTACTCAGCATAAGGCACCAGGTTCAGATGGGTTTTCCTATATTTGTGGCATTCGGCCAGGGATTCTGGGACTTGATACATCACCACCGGATGAAGTGTGATAGTTGCAAAGACAGTGAGGAACCTCCTCGCCAGACTTGGGAGGAAACTCCCTGTTTGCGTCGAAAGTTGCTGTTTTCATTGCTATCGAATCTATTACAACTTTAGTCATTACAATAAACTTGAATAAAATAAAATAAAGTCGATCTTTTTATAAGATCTCCTTACACAATGAAAATAAAAAAGTTACAACTTTATCAAACAAACGCAGAGATCGTTTATCGGTCTTCTGCTTGCGCGGGATCTTTTCTTGTGCCGGGGTTTATCCGTGGACCACCTTTGATCAGATCCGGTTGATGAAAAATTTGGCAGAGCTTCGTCTTCACCGAAGTAGTGTTTGATTTGAAGTGCTGAAATCGACCAAGCGAAATCAGAACTCTTCTCGAGATCAAGACCAAGCCTGATCTCAAGGAACAGACAGGAACGGGCTTTGGATCTCTCGAACTCTCCTTCTTTATGCTAAAGAACTCGCCAAGATCTGTCCACCCTCGCTGAAATTCGTGCTCCTTTGACTCCTCAATCCGGCAGCACCTCCTCGTCTTGATAATTAATCCCCCCGCTGAAAGGAGGCCCTAGGCTTGTATTTATAGGGCTTCGAAAGTAGTTATTTGGATGAGAACAAGTGATTTGACTCTATCTTCAGTTAACAACAGCCTAATCACGTTTGGGGATGATATCAAGTTAGTTAGGAACCCCTGGAACAGATAAATCCTGTGAAAATAGCTTTAAAACCGTCAAAATGCATTTCGGGTTCCAGACTACGCGGCGCGGGTTGGGTTGATCCGACCGGCGCTTGCACGGGTCGGACTGATCCGACCCGCGCTTGTGCGGGTCGGTTTGTTCCGTCCTGCGCTCGTGCAGGTTTGCTGATTTTTCTTCTTTTCCTGTTCTCTTTCTTTCGGGACTTGTAGTTTCTCCCGTTTTGCGTGTTTGACCGTCTTGTTGACTTGCACGCTTTGTTGCGGGATTGATTGTCGAACGAGCGTTGGTTGATATACGCGCGTGTTGATTGATGCACGCGTGTTGACCGACGCACATGAACTGATTGATGCGCAACATGCACACGTTGATTGATGCGCGCGTGTTGATTGACGCTCGCGAACTAATTGACGCGCACGTATTGATTGATGCGTGTGTGCCACTTGGTTCGTCGTTTTGCTTCATGCGCTTGTCGACGACCGATAATCCTTTTAGACTCGGATAACGGCGTTCATCGCCTTCTCTTGGTCTCGAGTTGTGTGCGGGCACCCATCGGCATTTTTAGACGCCTACAGATACCCCCTCCAAAGTATTCCAGACTCATTCTTTTATAGAGGAGTCTGGAATACTTTGGAGAAGATATGCCATCTCTGCAATTTCGTAGAGTGACCTTGAACTACCTCAATTCTTAACTTCTTCAGCCTTCAATCTACTCATTGTTTCGTCAAATAGATGAAGTTCTTCCGGTGTTGCGTTTATCGTCTGGCCGTTGTCGAAATCTTGAACTGAGATTGGTGTGTAAGTTTCTAAACTTAGCTTGTGCCATTGAGTTGACTTTGAACTGATCATCTTCGTTAGAAATTCTCATCTGAATACGACTGAACTCCCTGGAATTATCCTTTGCCTTATTTTGGCAAAATTGTTGATGTGTCGACCAGCATCGACCTTCACTGTAACGCGTTGTCCGGCGTTGACATTAGTTGTAACGCGTTGACTGATGTTAACATAATTTATACTCGTACGTTTGCTGGAGTCTACACAGTTTAACCTCTTAACGCATTGGAGCATGACGGTCCCAAGTTCTGGGCTGCAGGACCAACTATTAAAGTTGATTCATCTATATGTGTGGATCTTATCTTGATGTTGTTGGATATTCGAGTCACAAAACCAACTATCGGAGCTGGTGCGTCAATGACTCGTATTTATAGAATTTTTGGCAAATTTTCAGCCATCAACGGGTTTGATGAGCCTTTACCGATGACCGTTTGAGTCGGGCTAGCATGCGGATTGTTTAGGTCCGTTCCGCATGTGACGTTAAGCTAAAAGAGTTAATCCTTTTAGTGCTACGATATTGAATACGTAGACTTTGTCTTTCTCTTATGAAAAGACTAAACAGCAACGTGTATCAGACGTTAACTTAGGATTTTTGGCAAATCCTCAGCCCTCAACGGATTTGACAGGCTTTTACCGATTACCGTTTGAATCGGGCTTACATGCGGATTGTTTTAAGTCCGTTCCGCATGTGACGTTGTGCTAAAGGAATGAACTCCCTTGGACATGATGCTACGATATTGAATACGTAGACTTCGCCATTATTACGGGAATAGGCTACCCGGTAACGTGTGTTAGACGCTGACCTATCCCTACTTAGGCTTCGGGATAAAAGTCCCCAGATTTGAATTCTGGTGTCTTCTTCAATCGGTGAAAGACTAAACCGGCAACGCGGGTTAGGCATTGACTTATCCCTACTTAGGGTTCAGGATAAAATTCCTCGCGCGTGTAAGGCACGGATTATGGTGTTATTAATAACAACCTGCCATAATATGGAATATGTGGGCTTTTGTTCCTTTTACGGTTAAGAACTAACCGGTAACGTGTGTTAGGCGCTGACTTATCCCTACTTAGGATTCAGGATAAAATTCCCCATTCATAAAAGGTATGGATTTTTGTTGCTACGATGTTGAATAGGTAGACTCGGTCGTTTTTACGGGAACGAACCACCCAGCAACGCGGGTTAAGCGCTAACTTATCCCTACTTATGTTTTGGGATAAAATACCCCAGACTGGATTCTGATGTCTTCTTCAATCAGTGAAAGACTAAACCAGCAACACGTGTTACGCGTTGGCTTATCTCTACTTAGGATTCGGGATAAAATTCCCCGCGTGTGTAATGCACGGATTTTGGGAGTTGAAAAAAAGTAGTGTCTTCTCTTGGGGCAAAGACGAACCCGATACGAGAGAGGAAGAATTTTATATTCTATCTCCCAAAACTGAAGAGGAAGAATTTTATATTCTATCTCCAGCGCAGAGGAAACTCAAAGTGGGATCTTCACTTTGAGAATCTAAAGAGTGAAACTAGGAGTGGGATCTTCACTCCGAGAATCAAAAAGATTCGGATAATCCTAACTGTCGGAAGGTTTGATTATCGAACTAAAGTTGAATTTCTCGTTTATCGAGGGTGGATTATGATTTTGGCCCTAACTGTGAGAAGGTTTGACCAAACGGAGTTTGAGGTGATCCTAACTGTATGAAGGTTTGATCGATCGATTTGAAAGTGGACCTCTCGTTCATTAGAGAAATCGAGAGGGGATTTTGGTTGTGGTCTTAACTGTAGGAAGGTTTGACCGAATAGGAGGTTTGAGACGATCCTAACTGTAGGAAGGTTTGATCACTCGATTTGTGGACCTCTCGTTCATTGGAGGAATCGAGAGGGGATTTTGGTTGTGGTCCTAACTGTAAGAAGGTTTGACCAGGTAAATAGTGGGAGTAGGAGTACAAATCATAGTGAGAATGTTGACTTGTACCGATTATTCAATGGGGATTCTTGGTGTCAAGTGATAAGAACTTAACACGATTAAGACATTAAAATTCCAAGTACTATGTCTGGACTCTAACATTTGAGGATGTTGAGTGCATAGATACAACGAAAGTTTGAGCGGATTTAACCGGAAGGAATTTTGATGATCCTACATCAATTAGTCTGATCGGTGGGGGATTTTGTGATGGAAGACTGTGAGTTATCAAACACCAATGAGAATTTTGTGAGGGAAGATTGATCCGACGAAGTGATCGAATCTCGTCTCAGCAAAAGAATGTTCGGAAATCAGATTGAGAGTTTAGTGTTAATTACTTTGGTCATAATAATCAAGTTATCCTTAAGAAAGTTACATTTAGCATTCTTCTGGGAACTTCTCATTATATGAATCATCCACCCCCAGCTTTCCTTACGAAACTGGGTTTGACATTATAATCCGTTACATGACTGGGTTATCCTTAAGAATATTACATGTAAAAATTCTCCAGGAACTTCCCGCCAACTGTAGGAAACATTTTAGACTCATATACCTATTGGAGTATTAAGAAGCAGTTTATACTCGTATACTTGTCGGAGTATTGCCGTTCTCATTCGGCTTATTCCAGCGTTATGACGCCGGCTTCAACCAAGGTTTGGATGCTATTCTTGAGAGCAAAGCAATCCTTGGTGGGATGAAGGACACTCCTGTGGTACGCATAGTACTTTGGATTCGTAGTGTTATCAGCTTCCTCCTGATTTGTGATAGGTGGTAGCTTGATCTTGTTATTCTCAAGGAGGGATTCGAAGATGGCTGGAACGTCTTCGTCCTTGAAAGAGTACTCTTTTTGGAGTCTTAAATCCAAAGTGTTTCGCTGTCTCCGAGATTGCCGTTGTGACGTCTGATTAGTGTCAACAGCTGCTGCAGGTGCCTTGCCCTTACCACGGGAAGCAAAGTTTGAGTTCGGAAGATTAGCCGTCGGTTGGCTCCTCTTAGCCTTCTTCCTTCGGAGGAAGCATTCGGCCCGCTCTCCGCGCACCTTCAACTCTTTCTAGTTGTTGGACGGTGCAACTCCCATAACTTCTAATATCTCAATAGATAGGTTGTTATGGTAGGTTTGAAGATGAAGTCCTCTGTGATCGGATCTCGGCAGTTCATTGCCTTATTTCAGAAGCGTTTGATGAAGTCGTCGACCGTCTCGTCGTCTTCTTGCTTCTCATCAAAGAGTGTTCTAATTGACACCTCGGCATCATCATCAAAGAAATGAGAGTAGAACAGATTCTCCAGGTCGTCCCAGCTGTTGATGCTTCCAGACTTGAGACGGCGGTACCAATCGAAGGCGGGCCCGTGAAGGGTGCCTACGAATGACCGAACCATCAAGGCTTCATTGCCGGAGATCATACCCAAGTGGGACTTAAAGTAGATCAGATGTTGTGTGGGCGAACCCTTCTCGTCAAATGGCGTAAAGTTAATCAGGTTGAACTTCACCGGGTATGCTATTGAATCCCACTCCTTTGGATAGGGACACGGAATGCCGGTCCTTTTCACCTCTCGAGCAGACATCAGAGCGTTGATTTTGCTCTCGAGATCTTTTATTTTCTCATCCTCGCTCATATCGGGACTTGGACGATTCTTAAGAGGAATAACGGGGATACCCCCAGTGTTGTCATTATTAGTAGGACCACCCCCAGCGTTTTGGTTAACGGGAGGGTCATCAGCAATGATGTATTCATCTACGTCTGAATCGCTAGCTGCTTGGCTAACATTATTACGACGACTGGATTCACCTAGCTGATTTGACAAAGACCGAATTTGTTGGTCATGCTCTTCCCTCATCCGTAGCATAGCCATTTCCATTTTAATCTTGAAGGCTGATTTGACAAAGACCGAATTTGTTGGTCATGCTCTTCCCTCATCAAAGAGTGTTCTAATTGACACCTCGGCAAATCGCCAGAGCATCCTTAAGAATTTTGGCGATTTGCTCGGTGTTGATCATGAACCTCTCGCGGGATTGTCCCGGACTGGATACCGTATTATCAAAAGCGATTGCCGAGTTAGCATCCGATGCTTCATCATCTGAGGATAACTCTCTCTGCATTCTCTGATAATCTTTTTGTCTAATAGTTCCTGATCATAACCGGGTTAGACGATGCTATACAAGCGGGTCAGAGCTAGAAGGTCGAACCGTCTTTCCCTTATCAGCCATATTTATTGTGACTTCCGGAAGTTCGTCACCTTTAATGGCCGATTGTTTCTCACGGAAACGTTTGGACTTAGTCGCTCCGTTAGAGATCCTCTCGAATACCGAGACCCTCTGTAGAGCGGTCTTAGGGAAGCTACACGCTGATAATACTTCCCTGATTAACTTGGAGCACGGGCAGTGAGACTTTGTTTCTCGGGTATATCTCTTCTGAGGCTTGTTCATACCCCCAGCCTGATAGTACAACTCATCGACGTTACCGTCAGAGCAACCTATCGGCTGTTTACATGAATCTTCAGGTATAACGCGTTCGTTTGTCTTACGTGTTTTCTTCTGAGTAAGCAACTCCTTGTTAGCGTTCTCAAGAGTCACGCATTTAGAGTCACGCATTTGTAAGCGTGAACTCTCGACGGGCTCTTGGAGTTTAATTCGCCGTCCGAGGCGGTCAATTACAGAAGTTTTTCGTGTGCGACCCCCAGCTCGAATAATTGCTCGGGGTTTAGTCACTAGGCCCAAGCGTTCTTTGATCACAACCTTGTCTTGATCCTTATGCAAATGACCCAGACGATCCACCTTCCTTATCTTGAAACGGGGCAAATCTACGCTGTCACGGGGCTCCACCGAAGATGCGAAACTCACGGGGATCGACAAAACAGGTGCAGAACATCTTCTGCCTTGACTCTGGCACTGGTTAGATTTGGGTGACCCGCGGGTCGGAGGGTTGGATTTGGGTGACCCGCAAAGTGGAGGGTCGGATCCAAGTAACCTGCGAATTGGCGGGTCGGATCTGGGTGACCTGCGAATCGGCGGGTCGGACTGGAGTGACCTGCGAATTGGCGGGTCGGATCTGGGTGACCTACGAATTGACGGGTCGGATTAGAGTGGCCTACAAATTGACGGGTCGGATTGAAGTGACCTATAAATTGGCGGGTCGGATCAGAGTGACCTGCAAATTAGCGGGTCGGATTGGAGTGACCTGCAAATTAGCGGGTCGAATTGAAGTGACCTACAAATTGGCGGGTCGGATTGAAGTGACCTGCAAATTAGCGGGTCGGATTGGAGTGACCTGCAAATTGGCTGGTCGGATTGGAGTGACCCGCGCGCCGGCGGGTCGGATTCAAGTGACCCGTGATTCTCGATCTTTTCGGCCGCCGTTTTGGATTTTGGCCTCCAAGTTTGATGCAGTCTTGGTTGTTTCTTAGTTATGTCCTTCTTCTGCATCTTTTGTGTTTTTTGCACAAGAATTCGTGTGCGTGCAAGCGCGCGGGCCTTTTGGATTCGCTCCTCCAGAGTTGAACGGATCCTTTTGATTTGGATCCATTCATTTGCTATTGGTTTGGAGGGGAGGACATCTGCTCGCTGTTGGGTCATTTGATACTCTTTGAATTTCAGATCCGCCTCATAGCGGATTCCGTCTATCGGCTCCAAAGCCTTAGCAAGCTGACACGCGAGGCGTTGACGTCGCCTTTGACGTGCCCTCTTTGATAGGATTGGCGCGCCTTTAGTACTCAACTCCTTGATTGAGGAGGAGTTCAGATCCGTAGATCCGACCTTGTTGGAAGCCGGAGGGGTGTTGTGAAGCGAGAGGGCAGCAGCAACGGGGGTCTTGATCTTCCTGCGCTTGCGAGAGGCGGAGGATCTGGAGGAGGACGACAGATATTACTCGAACTTCAGTTGGTTGAACTCGTATTCGACCACTTCTTCAACCGGGATGCAGATCCGAGGTTGCGACACGACAGCTCCGGCAGCGAAGTGTTAGCTCCCACTGTGGTCGCCAGTTTGTTTGTGTTGAAAGTTACTGTTTTTATTGCTATCGAATCTATTACAACTTTAGTCGTTACAATAAACTCGAATAAAATAAAAAGTCGATCTTTTTATAAGATCTCCTTACACAATGAAAATAAAAAAGTTTATAACTTTATCAAACAAATGCAGAGATCATTTATCAGTCTTCTGCTTGCGCAGGATCTTTACCTGTGTCGGGGTTTATCCGTGGACCACCTTTGATCAGATCCGGTTGATGAAAAATTCGGCAGAGCTTCGTCTTCACCGAAGTAGTGTTTGATTTGAAGTGCTGAAATCGACCAAGCGAAATCAGAACTCTTCTCGAGATCAAGACCAAGCCTGATCTCAAGGAACGGACGGGAACGGGCTTCGGATCTCTCAAACTCTCCTTCTTTATGCTGAAGAACTCGCTAAGATCTGTCTACCCTCGCTAAAATTCGTGCTCCTTTGACTCCTCAATCTGGCAGCACCTCCTCGGCTTGATAATTAACCCCCCCGCTGAAAGGAGGCCCTAGGCTTGTATTTATAGGGCTTCGAAAGCGGTTATTTGGATGAGAACAAGTGATTTGACTCTATCTTCAGTTAACAACAGCTTAATCACGTTTGGGGATGATATCAAGTTAGTTAGGAACCCCTGGAATAGATAAATCCTATGAAAATAGCTTTAAAACCGTCAAAACGTGTTTCGGGTTCCAGACTGCACGGCGCGGGTCAGACAGATCCGACCTGCGCTTGCGCGGGTCGGGCTGATCCGACCCGTGCTTGCGCGGGTCGGGCTGATCCGACCCGTGCTTGCGCGGGTCGGGCTGATCCGACCCGCGCTTGTGCGGGTCGGTTTGTTCCGTCCTGCGCTCGAGCAGGTTTGTCGATTTTTCTTCTTTTCCTGTTCTCTTTCTTTCATGACTTATAGTTTCTCCCGTTTTGCGTGTTTGATCGTCTTGTTGACTTGCACGCTTCGTTTCGGGATTGATTGTCGAACGAGCGTTGGTTGATATACACGCGTGTTGATTGATGCACGCGTGTCGACCGACGCACACGAACTGATTAACGCACGACATGCACGCGTTGATTGATGCGCGCGTGTTGATTGACGCTCACGAACTGATTGACGCGCACGTATTGATTGATGCGCGTGTGCCACTTGGTTCGTCGTTTCGCTTCATGCGCTTGTCGACAACCGATAATCCTTTTAGACTCGGATAACGGCGTTCATCGCCTTCTCTTGGTCTCGAGCTGTGTGCGGGCACCCATCGGTATTTTTAGATGCCTACACTCCCTATAAGAGAGTGCAGGTATTATGGTTGGGTTCACTCGCCTCCCAAGAGGTGGTGGACTCGCATGACAAGTTATGTCTTCAGATGCTGGGAAAATGAATTGAAGCACAACGAATTGTATGTAACGGTACGTACCACCATGTATTGATTACCGATCAGTAAACACCATTTCCAAGCATTGTTAGAGCTTTACAACTCCAACACTAATACTTTCTTGACTCACAATGGAGATCTTGGGTTAGCTCTTCATAAGATGCAAAAGGTTTCTGGCCTTCCGATGGGAGATTACTCGTATCAGGAGTATTTTCCTTCAAACCGACAGCTGAAAAAGTTGAAGAGAGCTTCTTTCGACTTGCATAACACGTTTTGGGATCTTACGTGTCACTATCAGACTGCTCTAGTCAGTATGGGCTCCATGGCGAAGAAGAAGGCTCAGATAAGCTTGAAGCAGTTTGCTAATTACTTATTTCAGCATTTGGAGAGTAGCACTGGTGAAGCTATTTGTGAGTTAGCCCCTTTGACTCCTTCAGTGATTAATGGCCTAATTGAGAGGACAAGTGCTCGATCATTTATTACTTCGACCGCTGAGGGTCCTTTTCTGGCGGGGACCAAATTTCAGACCTTCTTGTGGCATGCATAGAAGCATATTCGGCCTATGACTCTTCTGGCGGGGTATCTTGCCATTTGGTTGAAGAAATACGTCGTTCTATACCAGTTCTTCGACGCTTTGCCGATTAAGGTTCTATTCACAACTGTTTAGCTTGCTCATGGGAATGATCTCTCTCTACTCCCAGTGATGGTCACCGGTATTCATTATGGGCTCAGATACCTGGTTGATGGTCCTACACAGATGGGGACTGAGCCGTCGAACGAGATTCCTTCTATAAAGGTAGAGTTCTCATATACATATCTGATGACATGGCTCGTTCTTCATTGTCTGATTCTGATGATAGTTTCGAGCTACGCCGATACCTTTGTGCTGCTCTTGTAATCATTAGAGGAGAGCAAATGGTTTGCGAAGACTTTCATGGAGGTGAAGTAAGAGCTTCAAATCCACAAGTGTTAGGAGTTCTTCAAATAATTTCTTCGTTTTTTTGGTCGCTACGACAAGGTGTTGATTGATGAAGAGAAGCCAGGGACTGGTCAGACTTCTCTCGATATGGGTTTCTCACATTGGTTGGTAAACATCCGCCCCAGATATCTCATCTTTCGAGTAAAGGGTCATTGCCATGTAGTGCCTTATTTGCCCTGTCGGTTCGCTCGTCAGTTCGGTTATGACCAACTGTATGTTGGGAACCCGAATCATGGTTTGAGGACCAAGGGAGGTCTTATAGATGGTGTTCGAGCATGGTTTGGGACTATGACAAGTTGCACGGGCACCACCTTCGCTCTCCCTACATCCAAACACAAGCCACAACTTACCTTCCTCAGCTACAAGTGGCTTATTCTGCGAATGAGCTCATGAATGTGAAAGACATCACAGAGTTGGAAGCCGAATATTTAGTTTATGCTACTGTTGAGGCTGCTCGTGATGCTGAGCTTTTGAAGAAGTAGGGGAAGAAACCTGTTAGATCTTCCCGCAGAGGCAGAGATAGGATGGAGGATGAGGAGGAGCTCCTTTTACCGATGACGATGAGGAGACTTCCGAAGAAGACCTTCGAGATATGAACATCGGACTTAGAGGCGATGAGGAAGAAGTTAAGATAGGTCTGTCAGACTCTTTCTTCTCAGAATTACTGAGTCTGGCGTTTGCTCGTCGGGCTTAGCGCTCCATACTCCCTAAACCTCCACCGGCTCTATCAAAGCCGAGGCGAGAGGTTTTGTTTACTTTTCCTAATAAGATGACTCTTGTTACCCCAGTTGGGATGGTTGAAGAAGACAATCCTCTTATCCTCCATCGCACGAGATTATGGTCAGTCGCTGAGTCTACCGCACGGGTTGAGGTGCATGCCAAATCCAAACATGAGAGACCTAGTACCCACATAGAGGCTCGCTTCCCTAAGCGGAAGAAAACGGTGAGTAAGTTGTACGTCGATTCCTCGTGCTCGTCAGGCAGAGTTACTTGGCCACGTACCCATTTGTGGAGGAGGTAATCCCCCACTACCATGTAGCCTCTAATTAGTTCTCTTATGGATTCTTTTAACTTAATCATGTCTCAT
Organism: Asparagus kiusianus; assembly: GCA_022839385.1. Lineage (NCBI taxonomy): Eukaryota > Viridiplantae > Streptophyta > Magnoliopsida > Asparagales > Asparagaceae > Asparagus > Asparagus kiusianus. The sequence continues at coordinate 706,397 of BQKN01065883.1, read as the reverse complement.
GCTTTAGGGGGTCATGGGGAGGATGTATTTCTGTACGAATCTATCTTCTCCAACTTTAACCATTTTTAAGGCCCGAGCTTCGTGCAGCAGAAGTGTGATGCTATTAGTGATGATCCCAAGCATGTCGAGGCAGGTGAGGGTGTTAGCCAGGGTAGTAATGTTGAAACGAGGATTCTAAACCCAAGTACATCTAACACCGGTAGTACACCATTCGAGTGGCAATTAAAGGAGTTAGGCAATTCAGAACTTGTTCCCCCTTTAATCGTTTCCGCACTTCATTCTCTTTTAGACAAATTGAAGGATACGACACGAATGTTGGGGTAAAAGAACCTTCTGCAACTGCTGGAGGTGAATCTGATTCCCGCTATTATGAATTCTAGCCTCTTTTCCTTTTACTCAACCTTTAAGCCCTTGTGTAGATGCCACACTAGAGATCAAGGAGGAAGCATTTCATGGTTTGGATCATGAAGGATTCAGCGGACACATATTTGTCTCAGCTCCAAACTTCTCAGGATCTGATACTAGACTACTCGTTGATATGTTGGCATAGCAGGCCGCTCGAGCTGTAGAACCATCCGCCGAGGATGGTTCATCTGTAGGTATACATCTAATTCACAGATTGCTCTCCTTCATCTGTCATTGTTTTACTTAAACATATGGGAGTTTTAATTGTAGGACCAGCTACTAGGGCTGATACAGCTACGATCCTCAGCATTTCAAGCATGCCTGAGGGTTCTGTCCCTTCATCATTGGGGGGACTCACGGTTACGGCTCAGCCGCCTAGTTCTTAGCTTTACGCTACTGTTCCTTCAGATCTGATGGACACAGACATCGTGAGGTCACCTAGAGGAGCTGATGTACCGATGACAGTTATGCATACTATTATTCTGGGGGTCGTCGAGATTGGATTAGCAGAGCCAAGTACACGACGCCAAACTGAAGGGACTTCTGCTGCCGCTGGTAAGCTCGAGACTTGTTCTGAATTTCCCTACAACATTCTAGAGTTTCTTATTCTTCTGCACAATTACTTGTAAGGTTTCCACCGTCTCCATACGAGCGCATCATGGCCTTATTATCTGATACTGATTCGGACACAAATGTATTCTGAATAGATCTTAAGAGTTTCCTTACCTTCTTGAGTAAGATGGTCAAGAGGATCGTTCATCATGGATACTGTTTTGACTAGTACAGGCAATCTCTTGACCGCCATTTGACAATGATTAGAGAGGAGGGGTACTCGTTGCTAGCTAATTCTCTCATTGTAGATCTCGTCGTATTAGAGCACGAATCCCAAGAGTTAGTGGAGCGAAAGACTAAAGGTGTTTCCTCATTTGTTGCTAGCCGACTGGAGTTTGAGATGAAGCACTGGCATGACACCAGAGCATCCATCGGAGACGATCTTCAGGCACAAGAGGGTTCTGTTATGTAGATGAAGGCTAATCTCTTGAGGAAGGACAAGGCTAGGGCTGAATTACTTAGCTCTTTAACCTTGGTTGATGAGAAGATAGCCGATCTTAAAAAGGCCCTAAAGTACGCCAAAGAATCTCTGCGCCATTCTTGAAGACAAATTAGCAGATGTAGAAAAGTCTCATGGACAGACACTAGAGAAGTTAGAGCCTGCAGAGGAGAAATTGGCTAAGTTGAGAAGCGAAGCTGCTAAGATATTAGATACATCTAAAGATTCCATCTGGGCTGAGCTCCAAGCTAAACTTGAGCAGAGTTATGCAGATGAGCTCTCTACGTTAGAACTTCGGATTCTCAATCATGGATTGTATTCAGACTGCTAGCTTTCATTTTTATATCTTCATTTATCTTGACTTTATTAATGAAACAAAGTCTCTTACTTAGCGCATTCTTCTCTTTATTATGATTATTATCCAATCTAGGATGAATAATCACAATCTTTATAGGATTTTTCGGCAAATCCTTAAGCATCAACGAATTTGGCATGTCTTTACCGATTACCGTTTGAATTGGGCTAGTATGCAGATTATTTAAGTCCGCTCTGCATGTAACGTTATGCTAAAAAATAAATTCTTTTAGACTTAGCGCTATGATTTTGGATACATAGACTTAATCATCCCTTACGGGGTGCTCCTAGGATTTTGACAAACCCTCAGCCATCAACAAATTTGACCTGCCTTTACTGATTATCGTTTGAATCGGGTTAGCATGTGAATTATTTGAACTCGTCTCACATGTAACGTTGTGCTAAGAGAATGAACTCTTAGACTTGGTGCTATGATATTGAATACATAGACTTAGTCATTTTCGCGGGAATAGACCACCCGACAACACGTGTTAGACGTTGGCTTATCTCTGATTAGGGGTCGAGATAAAGTTTCCTATGCATGTGAAGCATAGATTCTGGTGTTATTAATAACAACCTGCCATGATGTCGAATACATGGGCTTTGTCCTTATCATGGTAAAAGACTAACCGACAATGCGTGTTAGGCGTAGGCTTATCTCTAATTAGGGATCAAGATAAAATCGCCCATACGTGTGAAGTATGGATTCTGGTGTTATTAATAACAACCTACCATGATGTTGAATACGTGAGCTTTTGTCCTTTTTACGGTGAAAGACTAACCGGCAATGCGTGTTAGGCGTAGGCTTATCCCTATTTAGGTTTCGAGATAAAATCACGCATGCCTAAAAGACATGAATTTTGGTTACTATGATGTTGAATATGTAGACTCGATCGTTTTTACAAAAACGGACTACCCGATAGCATGTGTTAGGCACAGATTTATCACGGTTTAAGGATTAAGTAAATTCCTCCCGGCACGAATCCTGGTGTCTTTTTCAAAGAAAAGACTAATTGGTAATGCGTGTTAGGCGTAGACTTATCTCTACTCAGGGTTCGAGATAAAATCCCTCATGCATGAAAAGCATGGATTTTGGTTACTACAATGTTGAATACGTAGACTCAGTCGTTTTTACGGGAATGGACCACCCGGCAGCGCGTGTTAGGCGCAGACTTATCTTGGTTTAAGGATTGAGATAAATTCATCCCGTTATGAATCCTGGTGTCTTTTTCACAGAAAAGACTAAATGGTAATGCGTGTTAGGCGTAGACTTATCTCTACTCAGGGTTCAAGATAAAATCCCCCATGCCTAAAAGACATGAGTTTCGATTGTGTGGAAAGATCATGTCTTCTCTTGGGGTATGCGGGAGAGGAAGAATTTTATGTTCTATCTACAGGTCTTCTTTTGGGGTAAAGACAAACCTGATATGGGAGAGAAAGAATTTTATATTCTATCTCCATGTCTTCTTTTGGGGTAAAGATGAACCCCATACGGGAGAGGAAGAATTTTATATTCTATCTCCCAAAGCTGGAGATGAAGAATTTTATATTCCATTTTTATAATGCAGAAGAAACTAAAACTGGGATCTCCACTTCGAGAAACTTAAAAGGTGAAATTAAGAGTGGGATCTCCACTTCGAGAATCGACAAGATCTAGATAACCTTAACTTTTATAAGATTGGTTACTCGATTAGAAGACTAATTTCTCGTTTATCGAGATGAAATTCCAACTTTGGTGTAAACTGTGGGGTGGTTTAACCAAGTGGGGAGTTAAGATGACCCTAACTTTTATAGCTTTGATCGTTCAACTTGGGTGGAGGCCTTTCGTTTATCGAAAGGTAATTCCAATTTTAAAAGTGGACTTCTCATTCATTAAAGAAATCGAGAGGGGACTTTGGGTTTGATCCTAACTATAAGAAGGTTTGACCAAGAAATAGTGGGAGTGAAGATACAAATAACAATGAGAATGTTAACTTGTCCAAATCACTCAGTGGGGGTTTTTGATGTCAAGTGACAAGGACTTAACACGAAAAAAGGGGGTGTCGTCCAGACCTCAAGAGTGGAAGTATTAAAGATTTGGACACAGTGGGGGTTTGGGTGGATTTAACCATGAAGAATTTGATAGGCCTACCATCATTTGAATTGATCGATGAGGGATTTTGTGATGGAGGATCATGAGTCATCAACCACTTCACAACTTAACTATGGGGGTTTTTTGAGGAAAGATTGATCGAATGGGGTCATCAAATCTCTTCTTGATGAAAGAAGGCTCCAAAATACAGCGGGAGGTTCTTAATCATCATTTTATTGTGATTAAGAATGACTTATCCAGACAATTAGCTTCGATCTTGGATAGTCAGCCGATTTTGGGTTATATTTAGGAACACCATGAATAACGTTCTCCAGGAACTTCTTATTAAATAGGTTATCCTGAACATACTAAGGATAGTACTTTTTAGGAACTTCCCATTTATTAGCATCATAAGCTTGTCACCATTTTGAATGACGAGGCGATATGCGCCGTTTGCGTAAATCATCTCTACCACAAATAGTCATTCCCATTTGGGTTGGAACTTCCCATTCTTCTTGGAATTGAGGATCATCGGTTGTCAAATGGCAAGGACCAAGTCTCCTTCTTTAAAGCTCCATTGTATGACTTTCTTATCAAAAGCGCTAGAGATTCTAGCTTGGTAGAACTAAATCTGTTGCTGAGCTTCTAGACGCTTTTAATCTAACGCCTCAAGTTCTTCAAGACATTTCTGATGTTGTTCATCAATCGTCATTCCCGTTGCAAGAGCAATATGCAGGGATGAAATTTGAATTTCTAACGGGAGGACGGCTTTACACCCGTACACTAGAGAATATGGGATTGCACCAGTAGGCGTACGGACTATGGTGCGATAGGCCTAGAGAGCTTCGTCAAGTTTGTAATTCCAGTCTCGCTTGTTAATTCTCACAAGCTTTAACAAAATATTTATGATTGTTTTGTTAAAAGCCTCAGACAATCCATTTGCAATGGGATTGTATGTCGTTGATGAAATATTTTCAATCCTAAACTTACCACATAATCTGATGAAGGCATTACTGATAAACTGAGGGCCGTTGTCATCCACGATTCGCCTCAACACACTATATCGATAAATAATATGGTGTTTGATAAATGCGATGATGTTGCTCATCTTTACTTCTCTGAGTTGGATAGCTTTGGCCCACTTGGAGAAATACTCAATAATCACTAAGATAAAACAGTCACCTTTAACCGATGGTGGGAAGATAAGACCAACGATGTCCATTCTCCATGTCTCAAATGGCCATGAAGTGGCCGAAAGGGTGTAAATATTTCGGGGGTTGGTCCATGTAGTTTGCATGCACTTGTCACGCATGACACCGCCGGGCGTAATCAACTACGTCCTTAACCATAGTTGGAAAATAATATCCTATGCTTCTAAGACGATCGCAGAGCTTAGGACCGGGCTGATGTGCACCACAGGTTCCGTTGTGCACTGCTTTAAGAGCCTCTTCCGCCTCTTTGGTCGAGAGGCATCAGAGTAGCAAACCATCATATGCGCAACAGTACAACATCCGAGGCTCTCTTTTATGTCTTCAGGTAAAATACTGTGTAAGACATAATCAATAATAGGGAAATGCCAATATCGGGGTTTGAGTTCGATTCTGGTCGTGTGTGCTTCTTTTGGATCCAAGGTGCACTCTGGTATGAAGAGTTGGTGAGTCCTCAGGGTAACCAATTGTTCATTGTTGGGAGGCTGTGCCAGAGATACTGCTAATGTCACCAGTTCATCTGCATACGCATTTTGGAGACACGGGACATACTCGATGTAGAATCCTTCAAATGAGTCTGCCATCTCAATAGTTGACTTATGGTACAGAATCAGGCTTTGGTTTCTGACTTTGTACTCTCCACGCATTTGGTTAACTACTAGTTGGGAATCACCAAAAGCTTTAAGGTATTCGACCCCCAGCTCTTTGGCGAAACTTAGTCCAATGAGCAGCGCGTTGTATTCGGCTATGTTATTGGAACACATCCCTATTAATGAATAGGCTCAGGGTATCACATGCTTCTTCGGAGAAACTACGACAACTCTGACTCCCACAGAAATTCTAGAATTACTAGGAGCACTTGCCGTATTGGTCGCTCGGAAAGCCTCGTCGAAGTACAATTGTCACATCTGTTGATGAAAGGTAGTGTTGACTTCATGAGTTTCATTGAGTAAATCTTCATATAATTCGGCTGCATCCGTTGTAGGGTTAGCTGCCAGAAGATCACAAATTGTCTGTCCTTTAACTGACTTCTGTTGCTTGAAATGCAAATCGTATTAGGATAGAAGGAGGGCCCATTTTGCTAATCGCCATTTCATGGAGGCCGGTTGCGTCATGAATACTTAAACTGGATTAACGTTCAAGATGACGTAAATCGTCTGCCCAATGAGGTAGTGTCGCATCTTATGGATGGCGAACACAAAAGCAAGACATTCCTTTTTAATTATTGGGTACCAAGATTCGGTACCTACCAAAGTTTAACTTAGATAATATATTGTCTATTCATGATCGTTGTCATCATCTTGTGCAAGCAAAGCACTTAACGAGTGGTTCACCGCCTTAATGTAAATCAAGAACGGTTTACCCCACTTTGGTGCTATAAGAACAGGAGGGTTTAAGAGATATGCCTTGATATCTTCAAATGTCTTCTGATAGGCATCATCCCAGATAAAAGATACGCCCTTCTTTGTGAGTTTCAAGAATGGTTAACACTTCCCGGACAGGTTTGAGATGAACCTCCAGATGTAAGTCAATCTTTGTAGTCCCCTGAGTTCATTGAGGTTTCTCGGGGGTTACAATTCATTTATCGCCTTTACTTTGTCAAGGTCAATATGGATGCCCTTCATGGTGACGATGAATCCGAGGAATTTGCCACTGGATATTCCGAGGAAAGCCTTAGTAGGGTTCATCTTTAGTTGATGACTTCGCATGAGGTTGAACATTGTCCTCAAGTCTTTAATATGGTCGTCTTTGTTGTGGCTTTTAACAACCAAATCATCAATGTAGAATTCAATGGTCTTCCGAAGATGTTCCTAGAAAATATTCGTCATCGCTCGTTGGTATGTAGCTCTTGCGTTCTTCAAGCCAAAGGACATGACTGTGTAGCAAAATACGTCGAGAGGTGTTCTGAAGACAGTATGTTTCTCATCATCTGGATACATCTTGATTTGATTGTATCCGGAGAATCTGTCCATAAATGATATTCTCTCGAACCTACATATGTTGTCGATGATGACATCCGTGATAGGGATAGGAAAGTCATCTTTCGGGCACGTGGTGTTCAGGTCTCTGAAATCAATACAGATCCTAATTTTCCCATTCTTCTTTAGGACCGAAACGATGTTCGCAAGCTAATCGGGATGTTGCTCTTCCCGGATGAATTTTGAATCGATCAGCTTTTTAACATCGGCCTTAATTGCCTCCATAATCTGCGGACGAAACCGTCTTTGCTGTTGCTTAATAGGTTTAGCATACGGTTTGATGTTAAGATGATGCATCGCCACATTCGAATCAAGTCCTTGCATGTCTTCGTAGTTCTAGACGAAAACATCGATATACTCTATGATGAGAGCAATCAACTCTTCTTTCTTATCTGGTAGAAGGCTATCACTTACGAATATTGGTTTCAAGTTGGCTTCATCGCCCATTTTACCTGGACCACTTTATCCTCGGTGGGAGGTTCTCTTTGTTCGAACCGGTCACCATATTAGATATTTAGGTGGTGGATCCATGGGTCTTCCCAAGCCGGTAGTTGATCGTCTTCCTCCATTGTGGTAGGATCGACTGTGGCCATGTTCAACATCAACCCTTTGAACACCTCTCTGATGCTGACATCGGAGTCCTAAGTTGAAGAAATAGATGAGTCTCCATCCTTACTTGGATTGGTCAGTCGGTCCCCGATTTTCCAGCAATATTCGTCATCGGATGAGGAGACGTAGCCTAGGCCCCTTCTGTTTGCATACTAATTATCAGGTTTTCCTTTTGGGACATATGCAGCCTTAGTCGAAACTCGAGGACCTCGACCGAAGCAAAGTCCTTCTCCAAGTGCAAGATTGTATCCCCATTTCTTCATGAGTTTATAAGTTTCTGGACTATAATTGGATAGGTGAGGACCAGGTTATTCATCATCGTTATCATCTCTCGAAAATTGGTCCAACATTAGAGACATCTCGCCTTTACCATAGATTATCTCTTTCTGACCCTTTTTCTTGGCAGGAATGTTAATGGTCGTTCCAAATTAGTCTTGGATATGCTTCTTTGTCACGCAAGATGATAGGTGTGACATGTGTAAATCGGGATCATAGTATAATCCCTTCATTAGCTCATTACGAGAAGGCAAGTACTCTAAATCGTCATTTACTGTTTCTTCAGCAAGTTGCCAATTACAACTACCATCTGACAGTTCTCCACCGTCAAGACTGATTACAAAGTGTATAATAGTATTTAATACAAAACCTCTATTGTAATTAAGCCTAGACTTCGTGTCAGCTTCTTCTTCGTTGTTCGTGCCTTGGGCCGATGGTTCAGTGTCGGACTCAGCACCGTAAAGAAGGGAATCAATAAAATAGTTTTTTAATCCCTTAAATGGTTATTTATCCATGACCACCGTCCTGACCTTATTATTAGTGTCTACATATTTGAGATACTGGTGGAGGGTAGAGGGAACTATCAGGTTACTATAGATCCAGGGTCAACCCATAAGTAAGTTATAGGAGGACTCTGCGTCGATCACTTAACATGTGACTTCTAATTTTAGATCTCCAAATTGGCATTTCACCCGGATTTACCCAATGGTCTGGACCCACTGGTGTTGAATCCATAGATAACAGTGTCTGTCAAAGCTAACTTACTGATGGGTATTCTGAGATTGTATATCAATCAAAGTGGCATGATGCTAACAGCAGAACCCAGATCGACTTGGATCCGATTGACAACGCTGGAACCGATATATCCGATGAAATACAATGGTCTGTCATGTTTCAAATTGCATGTCCTCCTTGGTGAAAGTGACTCACGGGAGTTGTTTGGCCGTGAGGTTATAATGTTGAGCTAACGACTCTGGTTCTTCAGGGATTGGTTTGATCTGAGTGAGGAATACATCAGAATCGGTCAGGGCTTCTTGTAGGGCTTCCCTGGTGTCTTTAGAGAGACACAATAAATCATATAGAGTTATCCTCACTAGGATGTTAGCCAGTTGGGCCATCACATTGAAGCGGTATGGAGTGTTCGAATTCCCCAGTTTGTCTCCTCCAATCGGACGATCGAATCGAGACTGCTTCGGGTTCTGAACCTCTTGATGTTAGGACTCTTTGTCTTTCTACTTGATTATAGTCTCCTTTTGTTTAGGGGTTGACTACTGCTCAGAAGTTTCTTAAGATGGATTAGGAGTGATCGTAACCACTCCCTGCTTAGCTGGCTGATCGGTTACCTTGGAATAGTGGAACTGATATTCGTTTCCACTTCTAGTGGCAAAGGCCGGTTCTTCGTTGGTAGCAAAATCTTCATGCTCATCATCGAAATGTGGGAAGGTAGGGATTCCTTCATCATTTTTCTCTAGAATAGCTGTAGTGGCACGACAAGATTTCTCCTTGCCTTTGGACTTGGAGTTCTTCTTGGAGGAGGATCATGTCCATTGCTCATCTTAAAGTAGATTAGGATGAACCCAAATCATTTTGTCGTTAGGAGCCATGTGTGGTACTAGTCCTTTCTAGCATTGTGTGTGAGGATCCTCATTAACTGTCCTCATCCCTACCCTTGTCACAGATTCTGGTTGAAACCACATGAGGGGAACAGAGCCAAAACTAATACTTATTGTGTTTGCACCCACTTTCTTTTCCTTTGGTTGCTTTGCAGTGATAATCCTAACATCAATCAAGACTTGAATTTTTTCCTTGAGAGCATAGCACATCTTGGTGGGATGATAAACTGCTCTGTAGAACGTGTAGTACCGCAAATCTGTAGTCTTCTTAGCTCCCTCGTGATTGGTGATTAGAGGCAGCTTGATCTTATTGTTTTCTAATAAGTATTTGAAGATACCGGGGATCTTGTCTTCCTTAAATGAGTATTCCTTTGGGAACTTTAGCTCAGAAGCCTTCTGTTGCCTTGGAGGTCATTGGTGCCATTAAGGTGATTGTTGCTTGGGCACTTGTTATTGTGGCTGTTGTTGGGGTTGCAATTGGAATGTTTAATTTTCATCCACCGCATTCACTTGCACCTTCCCTTTACCACGAGGGGTGGAGTTTTGTTTTGGGGCATTAGTCATGGGTTGACCTCTTTTAGCTTTCTTTCTTTTGAGGAAGCGTTCGGATTGCTCCCCACGTACTTTCAACTCTTTCCAAGTCTTGGATGGTGCGACGCCCATAGCTTCCAGCACATCCAAGGAAAGGTTGTTGTGACATGTTTGGAGGATGAATTCCTCCATGACCAGATCTCGGTAGTTTATCGCCTTATTCCGGAAGCGCTTGATGAAGTTCTCGACTGATTCTCTGTCTTTTTGTTTCTCATCAAATAGTGTCCCGATTAACACCTCTGTGTCATCATCGAAGAAGTTAGTGAGAAACATACTCTTCATGTCATCCCAGCTGTTAATACTTCCCGGCTTGAGACGGTAGTACTAGTCGAAGGCGGCCGTACGAAGGGCCCCCACGAATGATCATGCCATCAGAGGTTCATTCCCTAAAATGACCCCTAGGTGGATTTAAAGTAAATCAAGTGTTGAGTGGGCGAACCTCTTCCGTTGAATGGTGTGAAGTTAATCAAGTTGAACTTTGCCAGATACAGAATCAATTCTCATTCCCTCAGATAAGGACACGAAATGCCGGTCTTCCTTACCTCTTGAGCAGACATCAAATCATTGATCTTGCTTTTGAGGTCTTTCATCTTTAGATCTTCGCCTGCATTTTTTGGGTGACTTTAAAGAGGAACGGTGGGGCCACCCCTAGTATTGGTATTATTGGTAGGGCCACCCTTAGTGTTAGGGCCATCCTCGACATTTTTATCATCAGGAGAGGTATCGGCATTGATATTCTCCTTAATTTCTGAGTCGCTATCTACCTGATTGGTAGTGTGGCGACGACTAGATTCACCATGCTGATTTAACAACTCTTGGAGCTGCTGAGCATGTAAATCCTTGACCCATTGTACGACCATCTCCATTTCAATTTTAAAATCCTCATTCTGTTTTAGCCAAGGCTTCTTGAAGGAGCTGAGCCATCTGCTCCGTAGTGATCATGAATGCTTCTCGAGATTGCCCCGTACTAGACGTGGTATTATCAGAGCCAATTATGGAGTTTGTATCTGATGCTTCATCATCTGAGGAATGCCCTCTCTGAATTCGCCAATAATCCCTTGGTCTGATAGTTCCGAACCGTAGCCGAGTTATGCACTGGGATACCTCCAGGAAAGGTTCGGGACTAAAGTGTCGTGTAGACTTTCCCTTATTGACCATGTTGATGGTGACTTCTGGAAGTTCGCCAGCCTGACCGGCTAATTTTCTTTTACGGAAGCGCCTTGGTTTAGGTTTGGACGCTTCTATAGAGATCCTTTAGAATACCGAGACCCTCCGTGGAGTAGTCTTAGGGCAGCTACATCTTGATAATGATGTCCTAATTAATCTCTCACAAGGACAGTGAGAGTTCATTTCTGGGGTATTTCCCTTTCGAGACTCACCCCCAGCCCGATAGTACAACTCATCGGCGTTTGTGGCCAAAACAACCTATCGGCTGTTCATTTATACTTTCAGGTATAACGCTATCATCTTTCGAATGCATCTTCTTCTAATTAAGTAACGCCTTGTTAGCGTTCGTAGGAGTCACTCGTTTGGAATCACACTTTTGTGAGGGTGAAATCCTAACGGGCTCCTAGTTTTTCACACGTACCCCTAAGCGGGTGGTTACGGGAATCAACTTGTTGGGAGGGTGCTTACGACCCCCAGTCTAGATGGTTGCTCGAGAATCATTCAATAGACCCAAGTGTTCTTTGACAGGAGTTTTGCCTCGATCTTCCTGTAGAGGACCCAGGCGAACCTTCAACAAAATTCTAAATTTGGAGAGATCCACGCTGCTATAGGGCTTCACCGGAGGTAGGGGAGCAGGAGGAGCGGGATCTAAAATTGATGAAGGCTGGGGAGTAGCCTTGGAAGTGGAACTGAGCGAGAGACACAACTAGGGTCTCTTGTCAGGTAGAGTTACCTTAACTATCTTCGGTGGAGTTTTAGGCGTTGTCTTGGGCTTTGGCACCCAAACATGCTTAGATCTTGGTGGCTCTTTGACCACCTCTTCCTTTTGTAATTCTTATGCCTTTCGCACAAGGATCCGAGCATGCACAAGAAGTGCGTGGTGCTTCTGGATGCGCTCCTTGAGAGTAGAATAAGGTTTGTTTGATAGGAACCCATTTGCTAGTCAGCAGTTAGGAGGAGGATTCTAGTGCTTGTTGTGGCAATGGCTTAGACACTTGGTGCTTTCTGAACTTTAAATCCGCTTGGTAGCAGATTTCGTCCACATGCTCCAAAGCTTTGGCGAATTGGTAGGAAAGACGTTGGCGGCGTCTCAGGCGAGCCTTCTTCATCAGCACTGGTGCGCCCTCGACGGGAAACTCCTTGACCTTTGAGGAGTTGTAACGAACATCATATCTGACTTTCCTGGAGTTAAGAGAGGAGGCTTCAGCAGCATTCGGGTGAAGATTATCACCCTGAGTCTTCAGATCTGAAGACCAACGAAACTTCTTCAGAGAAGTGGTCCTCCTGTGCTTGCAGGGAGAGGAAGATCTAGAGGAGAAGGAGGAGACGTACTTCTCAAACTTCTATTGGTCGAATTCATACTCGACCTCTTCATCCACATGGATCTTGATCAGTGGCTGTGATATGACAGCCTCGACAGTGAGGCTGTTGGCTCCTACTGTGGTCACCAGCATGTTTTGGTGGAAAGTTAGTTTATTCATGGAACTCATTACAACTTCAATCATTACAATGAATTCAAAAAAGTTAGACTTTTTATAAGACCTTTCTTACACAATTAAAATAAAAGATTACAAGTTTCTTAAAACACACACAATAGATGTTTATCACCCGCTGTTTGCGTAGGATCTTGGCATGTGCCGGGGTTTATCCATGGACCACCGACTGATCAGATCCAAATATAAGTTTTGTTGCCTTACAAGGAGAAAAGAAACTAAAGTGAATATCTCAGCAAGGTGAGATACCCACTCTTCTTGAGAATCGCAACTAGGTACGATCTCAAGGAAATGGATGAACGGATGCAGATCTCTCGAACTCTTCCTCCTTATGCTGAATAGCTCACCGAGATCTCATTCTCCTCTCTAAAATTCATGCTCCTCACTCTTCAATCTGACAGGGCTTCGATGATGCTTGAGAATTCCGGATCTGTGTAAATGAAGGCCCTAGGGCTATATTTATAGGCTTCAAAAGCTCGGTTTTCAAATAAGAATGGCCGATAACCTCTTATATTCAATCAAAATCGCTTTCAAATTAGTTGAGGGGCTGTTGGATCATAATCTACTAAAATCTTGGTGGTTAACAGCGAAAAATAGCAAAAACAGTGTTTTCGAGGCCTGAGACACGTTTTGTGTCTCGGCCAACCGAGACACAATCTGTGTCTCTGTTGGCTGAGACACAAAGTGTGTCTCGGCTAGCTGAGACACTTGTTGTGTCTCGTTTTTTGATCGAGATGCCGTTTTGCGTGCCTTGACTGTTTTCACTGTAATTTTCCCGTTCGATCTCGAATGACATGATTCAAAGTGGGTTGGAAAGCTGAAGAAGAGATCTATAACCTCCTATAGGTGAATCATACGTGGAGTGGACAAGACATGAGTGGCACTTCACCTTTCGTGAGTGAGACATAACTCCCGATCGGATCGTCTCTTTGTTATTCTGATGTCCTGTTGATTCGTACGCTTCATCAACTCTCTTCATACGCTTGTCAGTATCAATTAATCCTCCTTGACTTGAATAACGACATTCATCATATTCTCTCTATCTCGAGCTCCATGTGGGAACCTATAGGTAATTTTTAACGCCTACATATAGGCCATGTTCATAATTATTTTCTAATTATTATTTTATTATCATCGAGATTTGAGAATATTTCTCTTTTGCTTTTTATCTTGTAGACACGAGAGCTCGAAGAGGTATCTTTCTATGGCACATGATGCATTAAGAACAACTACCAAGCTAAGGATAAGGAACACATTCCTTCGCATCATAAAAAAGATTCAGTCTGCTCTTTAAGAGGACGCATAATAAGAGATGTGATGGACGCGAGGAGAAACTCATAGGGTACGAGCCGTGACGGTTCTGAAAACATACAGGAGTAGGCTCAAGTCGTGCACATGATGAAGCCGGCAGCTCACAGCAGGCTTAAGCCAGATGTTCATAGTCGTTTCAAGTCGACGAGGATGTCATGCGCTCCCAACTTCACACACAACCAGATGAGGATATCATCCGAGCTCATGCTGAAGGTGAACCGGAAAGGGGGAGAGGAAGAAGAGGGAGAGTGAGAGGAAAGTGAGTTGTAAATATTTGTTAAATTTACTTGATTAGGATGTTTATGTTTGAAATTGAATGTTACATTTGAATGTTACGTATCCGATTGATTATGGATTTTTAGTAAGTGAATTGAATTTGGGGGTGCAATTGATTATGGATTAGTATGTGTTTATTTCTGTTTGATAAGATATGTGTTTATTTGTATTTCTAATTGCATTGTGCATTGATAACTTGTGGATTGATATGTATGTATTAGCAGAAGTGAGATTTTCCAGCTGAGCACATGCTGGAGGATCTCTATTAAATGGTCGGATTCCCAACCTCGACCATTTCTGTCATGGGTTCTGGGTTGGGCTAAATGGCTGGGCTAAATTTTTTGCTAATGGTCGGGGTTCCCAACCCCGACCATTTTTGCATTGACTAAATTAGTCGAGGTTTCGAACCCCTACTAATTTGGCTTCTAAATAGTGGGCGACCTCCTAAATAGTCGTGGTTGGCAAACCCGACTATTTACAAACGGGATTAAAGAAAAATTGACCCACTTTCTCACCACGATGTTGACGTGGCGAGAAAATGGGTTGATTTTTATAAATAACTTCGAAAAGGATCGATTTTAAAGAATAAATAATATAACTGGTCTAAATAGAAAATTGGGGAAAATGTGTCAAGGCCCCTAAAAAAATAAAGTGATTGTGATCAAGCCCCTTGTATTATTGTTTGTGTGACAAAACCTCCAATACATGAAGTAATTATATTTCAGCCCCTATTTTCTTTTCCAAGACAATACAGTGAGATTTATTACGAATACCCTAAAATGCCCTCAACCCATTCTCCCAAAACTTACATGCCCTCTCTCTCTTCTTTCTTCTCACACTAAAACCTCCTTAAAGCTCCGTCATCCCATACTTAGTACATACTAAAGGGGGGGAGGGGTTGATCTGAGATTGGAAGAAGAAATGGAAGCGGGAGGAGGAGGAGATGTGCTGGAGGTATCACATTTCTTTATCGCAGTCTGCTTTTCTCTTGGCTTCCCCGCCACTAGGTTCCTCTTGGATTGCCTCTTCTTCAAAGGTCTCTTTCTTTATTATTATCATCATTACTTTAATCTTTCCTTTTTCTTCTTTTCAAAAAATCTTGGATCTCAGATCGAACTCATTTGTGAAATCCTGAGGGGAGATAGAGAGGGGGAGAGAGAGGCCTAACCCATTGCGACTTACTATTAGGTCTGGGCTAACTTACAGTATCACAGATCCAACCCCCCTAATTTTATGCCGCCCTATTTATTTATTACAACCATTCTCAAAACAATTCATGACCTGGACTTCTCATGTTTTATTATTATTATGCACTTCCCTCTCAACCTTTCTAATGTAAATTGGAAACGTATAATATTGGATGTGAATACTTCTTCCTTATGCTCCTCCTTCATTAATAAGAGTGGATAATTGTATCTTTAGAGAACTATACTCAATGGTTGTTCATTTAGCCTAGTTGCAGGCTTATATTACCAGTTTCACGCGTAATATCTGAAGGTCCAGCGACCGTATTAATGCAATTTGTAAGTGTTCTCTCAATTCAAGTCCAGATGTCGGCTTAATTATGGTACACTTGTGACGCCCCAGGCTTCACGTGAGGCTGCAGTCCAAGGCAAAACTCAGATTGTCAAACCTACCAAGCACCAAACATTATGCTACAACATGTTTCACCATCACAGTCACTATCTCTCTAGTGGAAAAAACAAATAAGTGAAAGTACCGATAGGAAAATAAAAAAATAGAATAAGCCAAGCATACACAGAAGTAATAAGAGAATACTCATCAATGAGCCCAACTGAAATAGAATAGAAATATCTCTGAGTCTGAAATAAACCTCAAATACAATAAGTCAAATAAAGTATCACTACGACTCTCAGCCTCTACAAAATGTAATACAAGTTTAGAGTCTGAACATAATCAACTAACTATGGAGTTCTGAATAACTACTAAAATAGTAAATAGCTAGATAGAATCTATGAAGAAGTCCCATTAGCCTGCGACTCTCCGAGCGCTAGACTCGCTGCCTGAAAGTGGGGAAAATAACGAGCGTCAAAGCACTATAGGGAGAACATCTCCACCTCTCCCCAGGGGAAGGGGTAGGAGTGTATAGGAAATATAGAGAATACATAAATATAGAATCATTCATATACATCTAACTGAAGATTAGTATTTAGGAATTCACAACACGAGAGTTAGTACGTCGAGTGAAATAATCTAAACAAGGAAACCATCATGTATATACCATGTCTCAAATTATGACTCCCTAAATACTAATTCCAAACTCTATGAATGATAAATAACAAACAAAAAGATAATAGTCCAAACCTCAAACCTGTAGAACAAATATCTCATCCTGATCTACACTCGGGTAGACGGATCTGACATAAAAGGAACTCAATCAAACAAATGCCAACCACATACCATGTCGTGTAAGCCACGATCTCAGAGAAAGCACCCTACTTACAGTTATTCAATATGGAAGCAAAATTATACTTTATATTACTTACAAATATGCATCTATTACATATATTAGCGATACTCTTGCAATACTCTTACTCAATCGCTCTGCGGCAATAGGTTTTATCTCCCTATCCCAAAAACATAATATGATGATACTTTTGTAATACTCTTACTCAATCACCCTGCGGAAATAGGTTTCATCTCCTTATCCCGGAAACATAATATTTGTATACTTTTCATATTTAGTATGTTAACACAACATATTTTAACCATATGTGTACATATCTTGGGGTACGTGTCCATATCTGGTGTTTACTAGCATCTCAGATGTTAAACAACTTATAAACATCGTATCATAACAGTGCAACGTCGAGAGACTTGCTTGAAAACTCAACAGTCGATTTTAAACATGCACAGGCTAAAAAATACACTTGGCGGTCGACTGTAATTACGCGACGGTCGACCGCGACGGGTTCCAGGGCCTACGCAGGCCTCTGTCCTACACGCGGTAGACCGCTGCTAGGGCGCGGTCGACCGTGAGCTAAAATTCTAGATTCTCAATCTAGTTGTGTGTGTTGTGTTCACGTCGTGTTTAGGTGATTCAAACATGATTAAAACGATATGAATCTTGCATGGAAACATGTAAACAGCAGATAAAAACTTCTGGGAGCAACACAATGTATATAACATGATAAATTATATAAAATTCATATTCGAAACCCTAAATCATGCACATGAATTTGAAACAAAGCACAAATCATATATTATCAGATTAAACAACATTTAAATCATGTTTAGATCTTAAATATCTTCTGTAAATTCATTCTCAAATCTTTTCACATAGAAAGACCTAGTATTTATACATATAATATAAAAGAATTGTCTTTTATTCATAAACTAGTCAATTTGCCTCTAATAAACATGCTAAAAACCCTTTAAAATCGTTTTAAAAAACTAGGAGGGGGATTAGCTAAGATGAACTCACCTGAACTTGTAGAAAAATGTTTAGGATGCCAAGCCAAAGCAGATCTATAATCCAAAAGCCAAAAATCACCTGAAAATCCCCTTAAAAGCCTCCAATATTCTCCAAGAATCAAAATAGTGTTTGTAGGAGTTTGGTGGCTGTTAGGGTTTTTAGAGAAACTGAGAAATTTATGAAAATTTGATATATAAACTAGAGAAAATGAATATGAGCTTTAGAAATCCGAAACCAACTCAAAAAAGGAGAAAAACTTTCTACAGGTCTCGTGGTCGACCGGCTGTGATCGACTAGCTACAGTCGATCGTGATGGTCGACTAGACTGGGAATTTCCAGTTCTCATGATTTTGGTCGTTGTGCATGTTTCGACTCTTCTCTTCCTCATGAATGAACTTGTTTATACTCAAAACACATTGTATACTACTCACATTCCATTTAACCGTATTTATCAAAATAAAATTCCATATATCATGATCAATCATATATATATATATATATATATATATATATATATATATATATATATATATATATCACAAATTTTTGGGGTTTTACATTACTGTGACGCCTCTGGTTTCATGCGAGGCTGCAGTCCAAGGCGAAACTCGAATTGTCAAACCTGCCAAGCACCAAACACCATGCTACGACATGTTTCACCATCATAGTCACAATCTCTCTAGTGGAAACAACAAATAGGTGAAAGTACCGACAGGCAAATAAAAGAAATAGAATAAGCCGAGCATACACAGAAGCAATAAGAGAATACTCATCAATAAGCCCAACTGAAATAGAATAGAAATATCTCTGAGTCTGAAATAAACCTCAAATGCAATGAGTCAAATAAAGTATCACTACGGATCTCAGCCTCTACAAAATGTAATACAAGTCTAGAGTCTGAACATAATCAACTAACTGTGGAGTTCTGAATAACTACTAAAATAGTAAATAGCTAGATGGAATCTATGAAGAAGTCCCATCAGCCTGTGACTCTCCGAACGCTAGACTCGTTGCCTGAAAAGGGGGAAAATAACGAGCGTCAAAGCGCTATAGGGAGAACATCTCCACCTCTCCCCAGGGGAAGGGGTAGGAGTGTATAGAAAATATAGATAATACATAAATATAGAATCATTCATATACATCTAACTGGAGATTAGTATTTAGGAATCCACAACACGAGAGTTAGTACGTCGAGCGAAGTAATCCAAATAAGGAAACCCTCATGTATATACCATGTCTCAAATTGTGACTCCCTAAATACTAATTCCAAACTCTATGAATAATAAAGAACAAACAAAAAGATAATACTCCAAACCTCAAACCTGTAGAACAAATATCTCATCCTGATCTTACACTCGGGTAGATGGATCTGACATAAAAGGAATTCATCCAAACAAATGCCAACCACATATCATGTCGTGTAAGCCACAGTCTCAGAGAAAGCACCCTACTTACAGTTATTTAATATGGAAGCAAAATTATACTTTATATTACTTACAAATGTGCATCTCTTATATATATTAGCGATAATCTTGTAATACTCTTACTCAATCGCTCTGCGGCAATAGGTTTTATCTCCCTATCCCGGAAATATAATATAATGATACTTTTGTAATACTCTTACCCAATCGTCCTGTGAAAATAGGTTTCATCTCCCTATCCCAGAAACGTAATATGACGATACTTTTGTAATATTTTTACTCAATTGCCTTACGAAAATAGGTTTTATCTCTCTCTCCCGGAAACATAATATTTGTATATTTTTCATATTTAGTATGTTAACACAACATATTTTAACCATATGTGTACATATCTCGGTGTACATGTCCAGATCTGGTGTTTACTGACATCTTAGATGTTAAACAACTTATAAACATTGTATCATAACAGTGCAAGGTTGAGAGACTTGCTCGAAAACTCAACAGTCGATTTTAAACATGCACATGCCAAAAATACACTTGGCGGTCAGCCGTAATTACGCGACGGTCGACCGCAATAGGTTCAAGGGCCTACGCAGGCCTCTGTCCTGCACACGGTCGACCGTCGCTAGGGCACGATCGATCATGAGCCAAAATTCTAGATTCTTAATCTGGTTGTGTGTGTTGTGTTCACGCCGTATTTAGGTGATTTAAATATGATTAAAACGATATGAATCTTGCATAGAAACATGTAAACAGTAGATAAAAACTTTTGGGAGCAACACAATATATATAACATAATAAATTACTTGAAATTCATATTCGAAACCCTAAATCATGCACATGAATTTGAAACAAAGCCCAAATCATCATTCATCAGATTAAACAACATTTAAATCATGTTCAGATCTTAAATATCTTCTGTAAATTCGTTCTCAAACCTTTTTGCATGGAAAGACCTAGTATTTATACATATAATACAAAAAAAATTGACTTTTATTCATAAACTAGTCAATTTGGCTCTAATAAACATATTAAAAACCCTTTAAAACGTTTTAAAAAACTAGGAAGGGGATTAGCTAAGATGAACTCACCTAAACTTGTAGAAAAATGTTTAGGATGCCAAGCCAAAGCAGATCTCCAATCCAA
Organism: Asparagus kiusianus; assembly: GCA_022839385.1. NCBI lineage: Eukaryota > Viridiplantae > Streptophyta > Magnoliopsida > Asparagales > Asparagaceae > Asparagus > Asparagus kiusianus. Next base: position 685,990 of record BQKN01065883.1, on the reverse strand, counting down.
AAACCAAAAATCACCCGAAAATCTACTTGAAAGCCTCTAATATTCTCCTAGAATCAAAATAGGGTTTGTGGGGGTTTGGTGGTTGTTAGGGTTTTTAGAGAAACTGAGAAATTCATGAAAATTTGATATATAAACTAGAGAAAACAAATATGGGCTTTAGAAATCCGAAACCAACTAGTATTATTCATAATATGAGAAAAGCACTAAGAGGGGATAATCCAAATAAGGAAACCCTCCCGTGCATATATCATATCATTAATCCCTAGATATGAATCATAAGCCATGTTTAAACTTAACAAATCTAGAATATGTGCATCCCCACTTAACCCCTAATTAGACGGAACTAGTACGTCGGCCGAAAAATCCAAACAAGGAACCACCCATATATATATCATATGTTCCAAAAAATTAAGAGCTAAGTGTTGAATGACCCATTCTAGCGTTAAGTATAAACGTGTCTAAACAGCACATGCAATCACATCAATCAACGCAAATGAGCACATTTAAATTATCAACATATTACCTGTTCAAACATGTGTGGATAGTCGCGACGTACATCCTCCCCACTCTCCCAAGAAATATCTTTGGCTCCTTGCCGGTTCCACTGGACTTTCACTAAAGGAATAACCTTGTTTCTAAGCTTTTTATTCTCTCTAGCAAGAATGCATACTGGAATCTCTACTGTAGTCAAATCATCTTGGATCTCAATCTCTAATGAATCAATCACTCTCTGCTTCTCTTCATCACACAAATGCTTCTTTAGCATCAAAATATGAAAGACATTGCGTATGCTCGACATCGATGCTGGAAGGTCTAATCTATAAGAAACAACTCCAATGCGCTCGATAACCCTGAAGGGACCAACATATCTTGGGGCAAGCTTCCCCCGTCTACCGATTCGCTAAACGCCCTTCATCGGTGATACTTTCAATATAACTAAGTCTCCGACCTGAAATTCTAAGGGTCGTCTCCGACGATCTGCATAACTTTTTTGCCGACTCTGTGCAACGAGAATGCGCTCCCGAATAAATGCCACCTTTTCTGTGGTCTGCCTAACTAGCTTCGGGCCAAGTAATAGATTATCCTCTGGCTGTGCCCAACATATAGGTGATCTACAAGGCCTCCCGTATAAGGCTTCATACGGCGCCATCCCGATGGTAGCTTGATAACTATTATTATATACAAATTCAATCAATGGGATGTGATCCTCCCAGCTAACCTAAAAATCTATAACACATGCTCTCAGCATTTCCTCCAATACCTGATTCACCCTCTCGGTCTGACCATCTGTCTGAGGATGAAATACACTGCTAAATGATAATTGGCTGCCAAAATCATCTTGAAAACTCCTCCAGAAATGGGATGTAAAGACTGAGCCTCGATCTGATACAATCGTCTCTGGAATTCCATGCAATCTGACAATCTCTCGAATAAAAATCCTCGCATAGGTGTCAGCCGTATAAGTCGTCCTCACAGGTAAGAAATGCGCCGACTTTGTCAATCTGTCTACTATCACCCAAATAGAATCATTTCCTTTCTTTAATCTAGGCAACCCTACTATGAAATCTATGAAAATATCTGCCTACTTCCACTCGGGAATTGGTAAAGGTTGTAGGATTCCTGCAGGTCTCTGATATTCTACCATAACTTGCTGGCAGGTATAACACTTAGCCATATAATCTATAATTTCTCTGTGTATACCACTCCACCAAAAATACCTCTTCAGATCCTTGTACATCTTCGTTGTGCCTAGGTGTACTGTATATCTGCTGCGATGTGCCTCATCAAAAAGTTCCTTCTTCAGCTGTAGATTGTTCAGCATGACAATCCTGCCCTTCATCCTAAGGCCTCCATCTACTCCAACAGTCCAATCATCCTTGGGTTCTTTGGAGATCTCCCCCTTGTGGGTTTGAATCCACAAATCCTCTAACTGAGCTCCAACTACTCTATCTCCCCAAGATGGTTGTACTGATAAAGCTCCTAAGAAAACACTACTCTCACCAATCTCTAGCCTGAAATCATAATGACTGAAAGGTATAAAGATGCCGATATAGTGAACACCTTAAAGCTGCTAGCCTACGATGACGCTTCCTGCTCAATGCGTCTGCTACCATGTTCGCCTTTCCCGGATGATACTGTATAGCAAACTCATAATCCTTAATAAACTCTATCCATCACAGTTGTCTCTGGTTGAGTTCTTTCTGTGAGAAGAGGTACTTCAAACTTTAGTGATCTGTGAATAATTCAAACTGTACTCTGTATAAATAGTACCTCCATGCCTTTAGTGCAAAGACCACTGCTGCTATCTCTAAATCATGCGTGGGATAATTCTGCTCATGAGTCCTCAACTGTCTCGAAATATAGGCTATAACTCTCTGGGTTTGCATTAATACACCTCCAAGACCTAATAAAGATGCATCCGTGTAGACAACAAAAGTCTTATCACTGTTGGGAATAATCAATACTATAGCTGAAGTCAACTTAGTCTTCAATGTCTTAAAGGCCTCTTTGCATTCTGTGGTCTAAATAAATTGTACACCCTTCTTAGTAAGGCGTGTAAGTGTCATCATGATCTTCGAGAAGTCCTAAATAAATTTTTTGTAATAGCCTACCAGACCCAAGAAGCTACGAATCTCGGTAACTGTCTTTGGTGGTTCCCAATCATGTATGGCCTCTACTTTAGCCGGATCTACTGCAATACCCTCCTGGCTGATGACATGGCCCAAAAATCTGACATTCGATAACCAGAATTCACACTTACTGTATTTGGCATTCAATTGGTGATCCCGCAAAGTCTGTAATGCCAGACTCAAATGTTGCTCGTGCTTGGCCTCCGATCTCGAATAGATGAGAATATCATCGATGAAAACTATTATGGACTGGTCCAAGTATGGACGAAAAACCCGATTCATCAAATCCATGAATATTGTGGGTGCATTGATCAGCCCAAATGGCATGACAATAAACTCGAATGATCCATATCAAGTCAAGAAGGTGGTCTTGGGAATATCCATCTCCCGAACCCGCAACTAATGATAACCGGAATGAAGATCTATCTTTGAAAAATACTGAGCCCCCTGCAACTGGTCGAACAAGTCATCGATCCTCGGTAATGGGTATCTATTTCGAATTGTGACCTTGTTCAACTTGTGATAATCAATGCATAATCATATACTTCCGTCCTTCTTCTTCACAAAGAGGACCAGTGCTCCCCACGGAGAATGACTCTGTCAAATGAAACCCTGAGACAACAACTCATCTAGCTGGATCTGTAGCTCCCTCATCTCAGTAGGCGTCATACGGTAAGGAGCTCGGGAAATTAGCGCGGTGCCTGGCTGTAACTCCATGCAAAACTCGACCTCTCTCACTGGAGGTAATCCTGGTATGTCCTGAAAGACATCCTGGTACTCTGAGACTACTCGCGTCTTACTCAAATCTGAACCCCGATCCCGTAATATCACCTCCTCGACATATGGCATATATAACTCCGCAAACTGGTTGCCTCTGGAAGTCACTACCACTAACTCAGATCCATCAAAAGCTCGCAAACTGACTGTCTTCATAAACCAGTCGATACTCACATGGTAGGAAGATAGCCAATCCATACCAATGATAACATCAAACTCAGACATACGCAACACGATCAGGTCTATCACAAACTCGGAATCGTCCAAGCTGATGATACATCTCCTACAAACACTCTCTAAAAGAGACGTCTCCCCTAAAGGAGTAGATACAGATAAAGGAAAATTTAATAGCTGCGCCACAAGATGGAGACTAACCAAAAAATCGTAGGAAATAAAAGAATACGAAGCGCCAGAGTCAAAAAGAATACGTGCTGGAAATGAATTCACAAGGAAAGTACCTTCCACCACCATCCCACTCGCGCCATGATCATGAGGACCAACTGCATACACTCTACCAGTCGGCTGTGCTGCATCACCTTGAACATATGGGACTATCTATCCCTGTTGGATCTCCTGAACCGCCCGTACCTATCCCTCAATCCTCCGGACTACTGGACGTGCCTCAATCCTTAACTGCTGACCCTGACCGCATCCCTGAGTGCGGTTCTGCTGCTGCTACGGATTCCTGCCCTGCTGGCCTGCTGCGGGTGCACTGCGGCACTCTGCTGCTCTGTGACCTAGCTTGTTGCAATTGAAACATGCTCCATGAAACCGGCGCTACTGTTGCGCCCTCTGATCCTGCTGATTGCCCTTCTTATGGGGACCCTGCTAATATGGAACCTTATTCTGATGATGGAGTCCTCCTAAGCCTGTAAAAGGTCTCTTACCCTTACCTTTATCCCCAGATTGTCCTGACTTAGCATTTCCATCTTTACCCTTGATAAATATAGTTGTGTCTGTCTCCTGGGCTACGGTGGCATCTGCCACCTCTCGCACTAAACGAAATCTCCGAGATACTAGATATCGGTGTAAACCTAGACAAAGTCCCATCATGAACATCTGGGCCTGCCTCTCCTCGGTGTGCCACATGTCAGTGAATCTAAGTAGTGATATGAACTTACTCTCAAAATCTATCACTGACATGTCCCCCTACTCCAATCGAGCCAGCTCTAACTCCTTTTCGGCTTTCGCTACAGCCGAAATATACTACTCTTCAAAAAAATATACAAAAGTCTCACATGAGGCCATCATCCTTTGCTCTGGGGTAAAATAAAGTCGATACCATCCTCCTGCATCACCTTTGAGGCTGAAAGCTGCTAGCCTCTGTTTCTGCACAGTATCTACATTAAGCATGTCCAAAATGTTGCTCACATCCTCCTTCCACTTGTGCGCTGTAATGGAATCTATCGAACTATGGAACTCTGGAGCCTTCAACTTCTAGTACCTCTCTAGCAAGCGAAGCCAAGCCTCCCGCTCAGCTACTCTATCATCAACTGAAAGTTGCGGTGTGACTACCGGTGTCTCCTGTGGTATCTCCTCCTGAATGGGTGTTCCTTGTCGAACCTGATTTGCAAACTGCTCCTCTATAGCTGCTAGACGAGCTGCTAACAGTGCTATGAGATCCACTAAGTACTGCGGAGTCTACTGTGGCTTGGGCTCTCTATCAACTTGCTCAGCTCTCTGAGCACGAGTACCTCGGCGTCCACTTCCTCTTCCTGACATCTATAATATAGAATTAGAGCTTATTACGCAGTAAATAGAATCTCTAGCGAGAAAAGATATAATGTATACCAATAAGTAAATCATATCATCTATTATTCATAGCATGCTTAATCATTTAAGCAAATAGTTCATCACAAAAAAAATATTTGTAATTTTTCACGTATATATAATACATCCTCACTCATTCTAAGAATTCTTAGCGGACTGTATATATGATTCCTAGGAAACTTTATCCTAACTCCACAATATGACACAGGAATGATCCTAAGGATATTGGACCCTAGAGCTCTGATACCAACAGTGACGCTCCACGTTTCACACGAGGCTGCAGTCTAAGGCGAAACCCGGATTATCAAATCTGCCAAGCACCAAACACCATGCTACGACATGTTTCACCATCACAGTCACTATCTCTCTAGTGGAAACAACAAATAGGTAAAAGTACTGACAGGCAAATAAAAGAAATAGAATAAACCAAGCATACACAGAAGCAATAAGAGAATAATCATCAATGAGCCCAACTAAAATAGAATATAAATATCTCTGAGTCTGAAATAAACCTCAAATACAATGAGTCAAATAAACTATCACTACGGCTCTCAGCCTCTACAAAATGTAATACAAGTCTAGAGTCTGAACATAATCAACTAACTATGGAGTTCTGAATAACTATTAAAATTGTAAATAGCTAGATGGAATCTATAAATAAGTCTCATCAGCCTGCGACTCTCCGTGCGCTGGACTCGCTGCCTAAAAGGGGGGAATATAACTAGCGTCAAAGCGCTATAGGGAGAACATCTCCACCTCTCCCCAGGGGAAGGGATAGGAGTGTATAGAAAATATAGAGAATACATAAATATAGAATCATTCATATACATCTAACTGGAGATTAGTATTTAGGAATCCACAACACGAGAGTTAGTACGTCGAGCAAAATAATCCAAACAAGGAAACCCTCATGTATATACCATGTCTCAAATTGTGACTCCCTAAATACTAATTCCAAACTCTATGACTGATAAACAACAAATAAAAAGATAATACTCCAAACCTCAAACCTGTAGAACAAATATCTCAT
>BQKN01065883.1:636310-675898 GCA_022839385.1 Asparagus kiusianus | reverse complement strand
TGATGACGATGAGAGCGCAGGAGCCCATGCGAAGGGTGAATATTAGGCCGTAGAGGACGCGGAGGTCACGGATGTAGGGGATGAAGGATTTGTTGGATGGCGCAACTTGGAAAAGGTTGCCCATAATAGACTAGCCTTTTGGGCCGGGAGGGAGATTGAGGACCTTGGAGTTCTTCTTAAAGTGGAAGATGATAAAGATGAGGAGAGAGAGGGAGAAGGCGACACCGTCGGTGAAAAAGAGATTGAGAGAAGGGGTAGAGGTGACTATGGAGAGGAGGAGGAGCAGGTAGCCTAGTAATGGAGGGATCCCACGCTTTTTTCTCTCCATTTTCACTGTCGAATCGCATTAATTGTGATGACAACGATCACTAGCTCCATGGGTTAAGGGGAAAATTTCCTAGAGAGCTTTGCTACAAGGACGTAAAATATGACACCAACATGGGGGACATGTGAGATGTCATTCTCCTATTGCATAATGAGCTGACCATCATTAATGATTACCAACTCAATATGCAATAGGAGGGGGACACCCCACCTATCCCCCATGTTGGTCCCATATTTTGGGTCATTAGAAAATTTTTCTTTCCTGGATGAGAGATGAGGGTAATTTCGGTAGGTTATGAAAAATACATATAATACATATATAAAGACGGGCTTTTGGGACCGTGACACTTTGTAGCCTATTTTGAGGCTAAAAAGTAAGTAAAAAAGATTTTGGGGGTGGGCCATACCCACATTTATATTTTCAGGCGTTTTGACACATTTTCCCCTAGAAAATTTCTTCGAATAATATATAGATATCAAAAGCAGCGGCGACTGTTTACCATTATCCCAATCACGGATCGTACCGTTTCTCTCCAAACAAGACGGAGTCACAGAGGCCACGTTCAAAAGCAAAGCTCTCCGCCGTCTACGTCACCGGCATCACTCTCCTACGCGCGCCTCATCAATACGATATTCAACAACGGTAATCTCGTATAAATCCTTCACCCATCCCAGCCCGCTTCCCCACCCTTCAATCAGTACTCCTCCCACGTGGCGTATCAATCGACCGCCCGTTCAAAATGCTTCTTAAAATACCAGACCCCACCCGTTTCAAACTCGGACCCCTGGACGACTGGTCGCCAACCCAAATCACCAATCCCACCCGAACACCCACCGAAATGCGTTGGCCCCGCGTGCCAGTGAGTGTAAAGGGGGCATGGGTGTGCTTCACTATCCAACCGCACCCCGCGATCGCCGCTCTCACCCTCCGTCCCTACTTCACGTGACCGCTCTCTTTTTCCCTTGTCCCCTTTCGCGCCCCCCGACACACGCACACACACAGTCCCTCTACGCTTTCTCTCCCCTCAGTCCCTCTCTTTCTCTCCGACGCCGTCGTCCTCCTCCTCTCCATCACTCGTCAAAATGCTGCTCCTCTTCCTTCTCTTTCTAGCTCAGACCCTAGCTGCTGCTGCTGCTGCTGCTGCTGCTCCTTCGACCTCTCCGATTCCCTCCGACGCTGCAGCTCTTCTGGCCTTCAAATCCTCAGCAGACTACAGCAACAGCCTCCGCTTCTTCCTCAACCGCTCCTCCCTCTCCTCCGGCCATTGCAGCTGGCCTGGGGTCCAATGCTCCTCTGACTCCAAGATCACAAGGCTAGTTCTTGAAAACTACGGCCTCAATGGCTCCTTCGCCCGTCACACTCTCAGCCGCCTGGACCAGCTCAGGATCTTGAGCCTTAAAGGAAATCTCCTCTCCGGACCCATCCCTAATCTCTCCAACCTCACCAATCTCAAAGCCCTCTTCCTCGATCGTAATTTTTTCACCGGATCTTTCCCCATTTCCGTCCTCTACCTACATCGGCTGCGGACCCTTGATCTCTCTCACAACAATCTGAGCGGGCCCATCCCCCCTAAGATCAATTTGCTCGATCGGCTGTACGTTCTCCGGCTCGAATCGAATGGGTTTAATGGGTCTGTTCCTCCTCTCAACCAAACGAGCTTGAAGATCTTCAATGTGTCGAGGAACCAGCTGTCGGGTGCGGTTCCGGTGACGGAGACCTTGTCGGCGTTCGGCGCCTCGGCGTTTTCGGGGAACCCGGGATTGTGTGGAGAAGTTGTTAGAAAAGAATGCAGGTCCCATTTGTTCTTCTTTCATGGAGCTCCCGGGTCGAATTCGATGGCCCCAGCTCCCGCAATGGCGGGTTTGGGAGGCGGGCAGCTTGATGATCAGGGGTTTCTGTTACCGGGTTCGGGTTCAAACCCGGGCTCGTCCACCCAGAAACTGTTGAGGAGGGCTTTCGTGGCGATTGGGCTGTTGGCTTTGGCTTTCGTGGCGATTGGGTTTGTTGCTGTTTCGATAGTTGTCAAGAATAGGAGGAGGAGGATGAAACAGGGGAAGATTCTAACCCCCGAGAAGAACTCTGAAGTGCACACCGAGACCAACATGAATGAAAACAACAGCAACGTGATAAACCCAATTGATGAGATTGAGAATAGTAACAATGAGTTGGTGCAAGCAACAACAATGAAGAAGCTTGGGAGGAGCGGGAGCTTGGTTTTTTGCGCTGGTGAAGCACAAGTATATTCGTTGGAGCAGTTGATGAGGGCTTCGGCGGAGATGTTGGGGAGGGGGAGCGTGGGGAGCACGTACAAGGCAGTTCTTGATAACCGATTGATTGTCAGTGTGAAGCGGTTAGATGCAACGAAGATGGGGGTGATGGGGAGAGAGGGGTTTGAGAGGCATATGGAAGAGGTTGGGAGGTTGAGGCATCCTAATTTGGTGCCTCTACGAGCCTATTTTCAGGCGAAGGAGGAGAGGTTGCTTGTTTATGATTATCAGCCGAATGGGAGCCTCTACTCGTTGATACACGGTTTGTTTTAGACTTCCGTTGCTACGTTTTCATATCACTTGGTTAGATTGTAGTTTGCTTATTTTGGTTGTAGGTTATAGTCAAGTTAGCACTTCATTGTCTAATGTAGATTTGGTGAGATAGTCAAGGCTGTGCTCTCTGAGGTAGATTGGACTAGAGTTTACACATTAGTGGTGCACCGGAGGGATCAACGGTTGGATCAGTGCACAAATCTCTACGCTACTGATCCAACGGTCCAGATGAATGCAATAGACCGACAGCACGTAATACTTTTTCATATAGCCTGCCTCCATAAGGTGTATTTTAAAGGGTGTTGTTTCCCTGATGAATGACTAGTAGTAGGTGGTTGCACAATTTAGTTGGATACTCTGCTTAGCAGTAAGAAGAAGAAATTTAGTACTGAATTTTTTCTGTTATTGCTGATAAGAGTGTTGGGGATTCGAAATAATCAAAATCAAATCCGTACCCTTCCGGATCTTGTGTTTGAGAGTTGAGCAAGAAAGAAATTCACCATAAATCAAAGATAAAAACTTGTAGGAAAGTAAACAAGAAAGAACACATCAGATTTAACGAGATTCGGCAACGTGCCTACGTCCTCGGGAGCCACACCACACAATTCTTTGATTACTTGAAGAAGATTACAATGCTTGCAATTGGCCTTTCTCTCTCTCTAAGATTTCTAATCTCAAAGAGTCCTCAAAACCCCCTTCTTTTCATGCTCTTTTTCTCTCTTAAACCATAAAGGGACGTGTTTCTATTTATAACAAAACACAAGTCCAAACAGATTAGGATTCTAAAACGAGTCTGTCACATCCTGGTGTGGCGCAGACCACACCCATGGCAGACAGGGCAGATTCTGCCACACCCTGGTGTGACGCAGACCACACCCATGACTGACATGACAGATTTTGTCACACCCTGGTGTGGCGCAGACCACACACATGGTCTGTCTTGAATTTTCATGCAATTATTGATTTTGATTCTAGGTTTGGGTCTCCACTCTCAAGACCAACAATCTCCCACTTGGAGATCAAATCACCATCAATGAGCTCTCCCGAACTCCGCCTTCTTCGCAAGTATCTTTTCCTACTTAAAAAATCCATTCTTCAATCATCAATATCCCGACGATCTCGCCGATCCTCGTAGTGTGGCTCCGCCTTCGTCTTTTACTCGTGAAGGCCAACTGAAGTTGCGCACAACTCCAGTTTCTCAATGGTGACTGTCTTCGTCAACATGTCCGTCGGATTTTGACTCTCCAAAATCTTAATCAAATGCAATTTTTTGTCTTCAACTAGCGAGCGTATAAAATGATATTTGACGTCAATGTGCTTCGTTCTGGCATGATATACTGGATTCTTGACAAGATGTATAGCGTTCTAGCTATCACAATAAAGAATTCATCTCCCTTGCTTCAGATCCAACTCTTCTAAGCACCCGTTCAACCAGATCATCTCCTTGCTTGCTTCAGTCACCGCGACATACTCAGCCTCGGTTGTAGACAAAGTCACAATCTTCTGTAGACGTGAGACACAGCTCATTGTTGTTGATACTAAGGTATAAACATACCCCGTGGTGCTTCGCTTTGTATCATGATCACCGGCGAAGTCCGCATCCACGTATCCCTGCAGCACCAACTCCTTTCTCCTGAAACATAATGGCTTGTTCGTTGTCCCTCTCAAGTACACTGCATTATCCACTTCACGGTCTCCTAATGTTGCTTCCCTGGATTGCTTATAAATCTGCTCACAACTCCCACTACATGTGCGATGTTCGGCCTCGTGCAAACCATCGCGTACATGAGACTCCCAATGACCGAAAAATATGGCACCCTGCTCATATGCTCTCTATCTGCATCTGTCTTAGGTGATTGCTCCTCAGATAGCTTGAACCGACTTCCAAGGGGTGTGCTAACAACTTTAGCATTATACATGTTGAACCTCTGAAGTACCTTCTCAATGTATTCAGCTTGGCTCAATCTCAATGTCCTTTCAGCTTTATCCCTACTGATTCGCATCCCTAGAATCTGCTTCGCTGCACCCAGATCCTTCATTGTAAACTCCTTTGCTAGCTACTTCTTCAAACTGTTTATCTCCTCTAAACATGATCCTGCTACCAACATGTCATCAACATATAATAACAAAATAATGAAGCTGGACTCGAACCTTTTGAAATAACAGCAATAATCCGAATTGCATCTTCTGTAGCCATTGTTCTGCATGAAGTTATCAAACTTCTTATACCATTGTCTCGGAGCCTGTTTCAAACCATATAAGTTCTTCTTGAGCTTGCACACCATCTCTTCTTTTTCTTCTTTAATGAAGCCAACAGGCTGCTTCATATAGATTTTTTCATCCAAGTCACTATGAAGAAAGACAATCTTCACATTTAACTGCTCAAGAAAGAGGTATTCTGCAGCTACCAAACTCAACACCACTTTGAAGGTTGTGAGTTTCACAACAGGAAAAAATATCTCCGTGTAGTCCACTCCTTCCTGCTGTTGAAACCCCTTTACTACTAATCTGGCATTGAATCTTTTGCTTTCATCACTTTTCTGCTTGATCCGGTAGATCCATTTGTTATGTAAGGCTTTTTTCTGTGCAGGTAGCTGGGCTAATTCTCATGTCTTATTAGTGAGTAGAGAATCCATCTCCTCCTGCATAGCATGCTCGCACTGTCGAGATTCACTCACTTGCATTGCCTTTTCATAGCACTCCGGTTCACCGCTATCTGTTAATAATAGGTAGTCAAGAGATGAAAGATATCTGGGATTTGGTTTGGGTATCCTGGATGACCTCCTAAGCTCCACGTTCTGGGTAGTTTCTTCTGTACCTGGAGCCTTCTCCATTCTCTGATCAGAACAAATATCATCACCCCTATCTGAAAGTTCCTCTAAATCCATGTACTCGGAGCTACCTGTATCCGTAGTGCTGCTCCCACTGCTTTGGCTATCATTGGGATTTTTCCTGTTCTTGTACATCACCTCCTCATTGAATATCACGTTCCTGCTTCTGATGATCTTCTTGTTCTTCTCATCCCAAAGACGATACCCGAACTCATCAATGTCGTATCCAATGAATGTGCACTTCTGTGACTTAGCTTCTAGGTTGTCTCTGACATGGTTACTGATATGAACATAAGCCACGCAACCAAATACCTGTAAGTGTGAGAGATTTATCTTCTTTCCACTCCAAACCTCCTCTGGAATCCTAAAATCCAATAGAACTGATGGTCCGTGATTAATAAGGTAAGCTGCCGTATGCACCGTATCCGCCCAAAATGTCTTAGGCATACCTGTATATAATCGCATGCTCCTGGCACGCTCTGTCAAGGTCCTGTTCATCCTCTCCGTAATGTCGTTCTGCTGCGGCGTCTCTGGAGTAGTCCTCTCTAAGCGAATACCATTTGTAGCACAGAACCTCTTGAACTCCCCAGCTCGTATTCTCCACCATTGTCTAATCTCAGACATTTCACCTTTAGATCTGTCTCGTTCTCCACCATGACCTTCCACTTCTTAAAGATTCCAAACACCTCTAACTTGTGCTTCATGAAGTAGATCCACACATTCCTCGAGTGATCGTCGATGAAGGTGACATAATATCTCGAACCGCCAAAAGAAGACACACTGGCTGGACCATATACATCTATATGAATCAACTCTAGCTTCTGAGCCTTAGGTGGCCTTCCACCCTTTTGAAAACTAATCCTCTTCCGCTTCTCAAAGATGCAGTCTTCACAAACCCCGACTTTCACGATGTCGATCCCGGTTAGCTTTCCTTGTGAATGCAAAATCTTCATCCCCTTCTCGCTCATGTGCCCTAGCCTGTTGTGTCACAGATCTGTACTCTCTTTGCCAGTTGCAATTGCGAGGGTGTCACTCGCATGTAAGGTGAGGTAGAGAGTTCCTAACTTGTTGCCTCGAGCAACTATCATCGTACCGTTGGAGATTCTCCACGAATCTCCTGTGAATGTCGAAACATAGAATTCTGCTCCAAGCTGTCCCATCGAAACAAGATTCCTCTTCAGCTTCAGTACGTGTCTCACGTTCTTCAAGGTCCATTTAGAGCCCTTCAACTGAATCTGCACTTCACCCTTTCAAATAATATTACAGGGCTCGTTATTCCTCAAATATACTTTTCCAAAGTCCCCTGCTACATAATTCTGAAAGAGTTTTCTATTAGCAGTGGCGTGGAAAGAGATTCCTGAATCGGTGACCCAATAATCCGAGTCGCTATCCATAGCAAGCATCAAGGCATCCTGCACGATATGAGCCTCCTGCTCATCCGCATCCCTCTTTGGACTTTTGCAGACTGAAGACATATGACCCTCCTGGCCGTAGTTCTAACGTTTCCCTTTGATAGGCCTAACCTTCGAGTTTGGCCTCTTCTTCACTGATTTCGAAAGATTCCTGTTTTGATTTCCTTTCTTCTGGCTTCTGCCTCTCTGCTCAAAGTTTAGAGCTGATCCTGAACCTTCTGATTCGGACGATTTCATTCTAACCTCCTCGGATAGAATCATGCTAACAACCTCACTCAGCTTTAACTTCTCCTTCCCTGCCGAATTGCTGATTGTCGTCACACAACCTGCCCAACTATCCGGTAACTACGATAGAATCAATAGGGCTTGCACTTCGTCATCAAACGTGATGTCCACGGAGATAAGCTGATCAACAATCGTGTTGAACTCGCTGAGGTGCATCGTGAAGGACCGTTCTTCTGCCATCTTGAGGTTGAAAAGAGTTTTGACGAGATGCACCTTGTTTGCTGCCGACGGTTGCTCGTACATCTTCGCGAGCGCTTCCATAAGCCCCACCGTCGTCTTCTCCTTCAGAATATTGTGGGCTACTGATTTGGCGAGCGATAAACGGATTTGCCCTAGAGCCTTCCTATCCAGTATCTCCCAATCACCATCTGACTCCTCCTCCTTTCTCTTTTCCTTGCCCATCAACGAGCGATACAAGTCCTTCTGGTACAGATAGTCCTCCATCTGCGACTTCCAGTAGGCGAAATTTGAACCGTCAAACTTCTTGATCTTTGATGTGTTTTCCTCTGCCATGACTTTCACACAAATTGCTGAACGAAGCACTGATACCAGTTGTTGGGGATTCGAAATAATCAAATCAAATCCGTACTCTTCCGGATCTTATGTTTGAGAGTTGAGCAAGAAAGAAATTCACCACAAATCAAAGATAAAAACTTGTAGGAAAGTAAACAAGAAAGAACACATCAGATTTAACGAGGTTCGGTAATGTGCCTACGTCCTCGGGAGCCACACCACACAATTCTTTGATTACTTGAAGAAGATTACAATGCTTGCAATTGGCCTCTCTCTCTCTAAGATTTCTAACTTCAAAGAGCCCTCAAAACCCCCTTCTTTTCGTGCTCTTTTTCTCTCTTAAACCCTAAAGAGACGTGTTTCTATTTATAGCAAAACACAATCTTTCCCACCTGTGAAGATCTTTCCCACCTGTGAAGATCTTTCTCTCTGATAAGAGTAATTGGACCCAGAATCAAACTTTCTCACTTGTGAAGATCTTTCCCACTGTCTTTGTGTATGTCATTTGATGATATCAGTGCAAGTGGTGTATGCCTATGGTTAGAATAGTTGGATCATGTATTGGAGTTTCTTATCATAACAGAAAGTAAGAGAGATTTTTTCTCACTAGAGTTGTGCCACTTGTGCAGGTGTATGAAACAAGCTTAGTTACCCAGGCTTTCGGTTGATTGTTGGCATTTTGCTCGTTTAGTTAAGCTTGATGCTTTGTTCAAGCTCTGTTCTAAGTTTATGAACAGGATTTAAGCCATTTTGTTTAGCTTTTGTGGCTTATTTGATTTCTCTAGCCTCTAGCTTGTACTAGAAAGGTGCAAAGCAGAGACTCTACATTCCATATTTTTTTAAAGCCTTAATCAATATTAGCATTATTCAACTAAGCCGAAGTGAGGAAGGGAGTCTTAACTTGCTTTTGGTATAGTTTTTTAGTTTTGATAACATAGTTTATCGCTAAAATTTCTGAACATGGACATGAATTTTGCATTCCAGCATGCAAATTGGATGTCAAACACAACAATTCTCCAAAATCTAGATAGAAATATGAGACAATACATATGTTTTACTTTGGAAAATTTTTTGTTTAGGCTGCTCATTTAGCCATGAACTTTGGTTTTGCATGGGGATCACTTTTATCTGAACCTTCTTGGTTGATGATGCTTTTATCTTGATGGTGATGACAAGTAACTTAACCATTTTGATTACTGATTAGTTCTTATTAGTTGTTCTTATACCTTGAAATCTAGCATGATAGGAAAAGCTTGTCTGTACTTAAATGATTCTATTTTTTTTAATGTTCTGCAACCTTTGTTGTAGTTTTCCCTCACATTAATACATGTATGCAAGCATTGAAACACATTTTATTATACGTTCTTTTTGCATATGCGCTCACCCTACTCTGGACGCATCTACATTTGTGCATCAGTTTATATTTCTGTATTCATGATCTCCTCCATGCATGCAATGTCTTCATTGTCATAACCCTTGTCAACTATACCTAATAAGATTGTATTAGAAACCTATAAAGGATTACTTTAGGGCATATATGTTAAAGAAAACCTTCTATCTATATTTGTTGGCCGAGTCTAGGACAATACCATTGGCCTATTGTAGAATTTACCCAATCCTAATTACCCGTATTGTTATGCAGTAGTGACTAGTGAGGATCTTGTTTCTGTTTCATCCCTAGTTAAGCAATTAATTGTTTAGAGATATTTTCTATCCCCATTGTCAGAATCCCATAGGAAATTGCTTGAAATTTAGTTTATTAGAATGTTCATTTGAGGCGAATTGTATAATATATATGTCTATTTCCATCTTCACCGGTATTTAAGTTATGCATGTATTGCATATTTTTGGTACAAATTGTTTGACAGACATCCTATATTTGTTTATTAGGGTGTAATCTTATATGAAAACATTAACAATAAAAATAAAAATAATTATTTTTGTCTTTCTTCTTTACTATTCTGCCCTTGCCTTCTCTTTTTCCACTTACACCACAAACCATGACCATGGCCAAACAATGCCCTGCTCTTTCAAATCTTACTCATATTAAGTACATACATTTTTTGGATACCATGAGCAATTGGCCCTAATCCTTTCTATTTACAGAGTTTGGGAGTGTCTTGCATCCATTGTTTAATGGGTTTGCTCTAGCAAAAAGAATAGAATGAGCAGGAGCAGATTCACCTGAGACAAAATAATGTCACGTGACATCACTTTGCTCTAGGACTCTAATCTGACTTGACAACCCATTACCCAACCCAACTGAAAACCCATTCAAGTTTGGAAAATCCCCCTGCCCCCATTATTGGGTTTGGTCTAGAAAAAAGAATAGAAGAGTAGGAGCGGATTCAGAGGAGACAACGTGACATCACTTTGCTCCACTACTCTAGTCCAACCTAAACCCATTACCCGATCCAACTTAAAAAGCCATCCAAGTTCAGGAATCCCGTTGCACCTATAATCTTTTAAGTTTGAATGAGAAGTGGATCCATCTTTGACAAAGTGGTCACTTGTGTTAGGAATTTTATGGAGTTTTTCTGCGGAATTGAACACAAGAAACAATAACGGCACCAATAAAAATATCGCACGCAAACAAACAATAAGATTTAACGTGGTTTGGCAAAGTGCCTATGTCCATGAGACAACCTAGAGAGAAATATTCCACCACAAATGCAAAGTACAAGTCCTCCAAGCTATACCCTAACTCGAGGATTAAATCACATGAGAAAATACTGTTACCTAAACACTATGACTGGTCTCACCACAATTCTCCAACACTTGCGGAGAAACCAACACTGTACCCTTGACAACATCGTCGTTCTGAAAAAATCGGCGTTTGAATCACTGCAATCGGATAACCAAGCAAATTGAAATTAATTTTTTCCTCTCCTCTCTCTTTCTCCATCTTCTTGTCTCAGAATCTATGAACCCAAAAAGTCCTCTCCCCCCCCCTCTCTCTCTATGTGTGTGTTTTTTTTTTTTCCATTCTAAAAATCGATTACACGGTTTTACAAAGCTTTCCCTTTTAATAATGGATAATTATACATTGGCAATCCAAGTCCTATTCAATTGCAAATAGGTACCTCAAATCCTTTTACTACTAGGATTGAGTCATCAATGGACCAAACTTGTATGGGCCCCAATTTGGGCAGAAGCCACACCTTAGAGGATGCCACTTTGCTCCAGGACCCCAATCTAACGAGAAATTCTTAGGTGCTCATGGAGCACGTAAGTGCCTACACCCCTCCAATAGGAGGGGGACATGTATCACTAGAGGGGAGAATGTGATGTCACATTCTCCCCTCTAGTGCCACATGCCCCTTTCCTATTGGAGGCGCGTAGGCATCTTGCCCACTCCATGAGTAGGTGAGAATTTCTCCAATCTAACTCAATACTATCCAACCCCACTAAAAAACCGCATCCAAGTAAATATGGATTCGTTCCTTGATGTTTGATCTCATCTTAAAGTAAATCTAGGTAAAAAAGGTTGGCGGATGGAGCTCTCAATCCACTAAAGTTTACATGGGCTTTTTGCCGTCTTATATTCTTTTGTAGAGACAACATATTATATTCTTAAACTACTAGTATAAGTGTTTTTATCGAAGAAATTTAATGGGGTCAAGCATCTCCTTCTATCTTCTCTCAATTTCAGGTTCCAGATCAAATCGAGCCAAGCCTCTCCACTGGACATCCTGCTTAAAAATCGCAGAAGATGTCGCCCAGGGTCTTGCCTACATCCACCAAGCCTCGAGACTCGTCCATGGCAACCTCAAGTCCTCCAACATCCTCCTCGGCTCCGACTTTGAAGCTTGCCTTACCGACAACTGCCTCCTCTTCCTCATCGAATCCTCCACTGACACTGACAATACTAGCTACCGAGCTCCAGAGACCAAGAAAATGAACCGAAGTCTGACGACAAAATCTGATATCTATGCCTATGGCATGCTTTTGCTTGAGCTTCTCACTGGAAAGCCTCCAGTTCAGCACTCGACGCTGGTTTCTATTGATTTAGCAGCGTGGGTTCGGTCGGCGAGGGATGATGAGGGGAGTGATGATGAGAGGGTGATGATGGTGGTTGAGATTGCTGAGGCTTGTGTTAGAACTTCACCTGAGAGTAGACCGACAACGTATCAGGTTTTGAAGATGATTCAGGAGGTGAAGGAGACTGATACTGAGGATCATGAGAATGGTTCTGGGTTCGTATCTTAGATTGAAATGAGGTCTATTTCTGGTGGACCTGTTAGAGAGAAGTAGGTATTTATGGTTTTTGTGAGAGTTATTTACTTACAGGTAGAAAATCTATGTAGACTTTGGTTGAACTGCGTTGTTGAGTATTGTAAATAATTGAGATCCTATGTTCTGGGCTTGAAGTTTTGCATTAATTCGGAGAATTGTACTGGTATTTTCCTATATTAGTGATAAATATACTTTGTTGTAATATTAGTGAATGATGTTATTAGAGCTTCCTATTCGTTGAAAGCATGTATGCTCTTGTGAATGTGTTAAAGAAAGTAGTGCTTTGGCTACAGGTACTAATAGTTGATAATCTACTTGTGGTTTAAATGCATGCGTTTTTCTCTTTCTTTTTTTATTTTTTCTTTTTAAGTGACATGCTTTGAATGGTTATTGAGCAATGTTGAGGTAAACAACAGATGATTACTATCCTTTTTTTAAACAGATGAGTAGTGTCGCAAATTAGAACTCGATCGAAGATAAATGCACATTCGGGCACAACAAATGATCAAATATTTCTTGACTTCAAACTTGGGCTAATTCCCATCCCTAATTAAATGTATACTAATATTTTTAACCCATTCTAAGCACTGTCTTATCGTAATTTATTTATATTTCGTCGTGTTTTAATCACTTGTATCTTAATATACTTGTATCTTAATATAATTTAAAAGATTTAATGACTCAATCCCTTTTAAAGCACGTGAACCCCACAGTTCGCCTACCCCTATTGAGGTTAGAGGACATGTCTCCACCTGGAAATCAATATAGCTTATATAAAGCTATAATTAAAATTAAAATCATTTAAACTAATTTTTTTCATATGAAATGGATAAAATGAAGATAATCAAAATATATCTAAACGCAACTTGAATGAAATTAAGATATAAGATAGTTAATATTCAAAAAATATTATTCGTAAATGATGCATCACAAAAGAAATTCTCAATCAATCAACTCATTATAGGATGTAATAAGCAAAATATTAAGAAAAGCTCCAACGATTTTTAATCATTTTTTCTCCTTCTCAATCCAATTCTTCAAGATTGAAAGAGTTGGTTCTTTGTCCATTTGTGCAAAATGTAGAACATGTTTATTAGTAAATTTAACATCAAAAAATTATATATTAAAATTAGTTAATGTATATAAGCCAATTTGATTGTATCCTTATTTTTTCACTAGTTGTAGGTGAGATTTTAAATGTAGAAAAATCGAGCGCAGTAACACATGATATATGTAAAATCTTCTTTTTGCTTTTGCTATTAATAGTGGATTATTAGTGTGGATAACTCATTATCGTGCATCGTAAAGCTTCTAAACAAAACTATTTTCCAATCCTGTCCATACTATTAATCGCGTAAATTTCATCAATTATTTCAATCACATCTATATAAGAAAATAATTAAAATTTGACATACACGATAATAGTATGGATTTGTAAAGTATGGATTTGTAATTTCATGAGATCGTTTTATATTGATATGAGATCCATTCATTTGTTTGAGTTGTGGAAATACATATCCATGTATGATGGTCTCATTTGCCTCATTTGATATATATGGTTGTGTGACAGGGGGAGCTCCATTTTGGTTTATATATTTTTACTAGTGCATTGTGATAAGGGGAGCACTCTTTATATGTGTATACTCACTTATCCTTACATGTGGGGGGAGTTTTCACTCTCATTTTGTTTAGTTTTTCCCATTTTGATGTTGCCAAAGGGGGAGAAACAAGTTGGTTTGTGAGTATTTTGGAATATTTTATTTTTTTCATGATTTATATACTATTTGAAAAAACTGTTTGTCATCATAAAAAATAAGAAGATTGCTAGGACTCATGTGTGTGAGCCTACTTCTCTAATCTTGTTTTGATGAATAACAAACAATTTATAATCTTGTTTCTAGTGTTTGTGTTTTTATATGATATGCATTTAGGACATATTTGAGCATAACGAAGATATTCTTGGAGGATGAATGATTTTGTCATGAAGCTATCGCACCTAATATCAAGATTCAACATTGCTTCATCCTTCACCAAGATCGAGCTCTAACGAAGACCATTAGCTTTGGAAAAATAGCTTAGGTTTATACTTTGTGCATTATACTTATAAGCTCAATTCATACACATGCACATTTTTAAGAATATATTAAGTTTTTGGATTATTAGCTTAACAACAATATTTCATATCTCTTATCAAGTCCATTAATCCACTCAAATAGTTTTCCAAACTTGCATATGGTTATTATGTCAAAAACAAGAAATTACGAACTCGTATACATGGTTCCTTATTTGGATTTTTCGCCCGACGTACTAGTTTCGTTTAATTTGGGGTTAAGTGAGAGTATTCACATTCTAGATTGTTAAGTGTAAATATCGATTGTGATTCATATCTGGAGATAATGATACGAGATGTGTATGTGAGGGTTTCCTTATCTGGATTATCCCCTCATGCTTTTCTCGTATTATTAATCTCTAAGATACGATTGCGGAATTTTGAGGACGAAATTCTTTTAGGGGGGTGTAGGCGTCTAAAATTGTCTATGAGAGCCCGCACGAAACTCGAATCAAAGAGTAGACAAATCGAGAAGGTTTATGTCAACCAACACGCGCGCGTCAATCAGCTCGCGCGTGTCGGTCAACATGCGCGCGTCAATCAGTTCACGCGCGTCGGTCAACACGCGCGCGTCAAGCTCACGCGCATCAATCAATTCACGCACGTCGGTCAACACGCGCGCGTCAATCAGCTCATGCGCGTCGGTCAACACATGCGTCGGTCAACACGCGCGCGTCAATCAGTTTGTACGCGTCGGTCAACACGCGCACGTTAATCAATTCGTGCGCTTTCGACGCAGTCCCGTAACGAAGCGTACAAGTCGGCGAATCGACCAAAGTAGCGAAAAGTACGAGTCCCGGAAAGAAACAGGAATTCGGCAGAGGCGAGGACCCGCGCCGTGCGGACGGATCAGACCGACCCGCGCCAGCGCGGGTCGGATCAATCCGACCCGTGCAAGCGCGGGTCGGATTTGTCCGACCCGCGCAAGCGCGGGTCAGACCCTGCTGACTCGCGCCCCCGCAAGTCAGCAGTGTCCGTCGCGCTGTTTTGACCCTCGGACGCGTTTTCGATGGTTTTAAAATAGTTTTCGCAGGATTTATCTATTCCAGGGGTTCCCAACTGACTTGATATCATCAATAAACATGGTTAGGTTGTTATTAACTGAAGATAAGGCCAAATTACTCATTCTCATCCAAATAACCGCACCCGAGGCCTATAAATATGAGCCCAAAGCCTCCATTTTGCAGATCTGGAATTTTATCGAGAGGACGAGGTACTGCTGGATTGAAGAGTCAAGGAGCACGAAATTTCAGCAAAGGCCAACGAGATCCCGGCGAACTTCGGCACAAAGGAGAAGTCATTCGAAGGATCCGAAGACCTGTACGTCCGTTCCTTGAGATTAGGCTTTGTCTTAATCTCGAGAAGAGTTACTGATTTCGCTTGATCAATTTCAGCGCTTCAAGCAAATACCCCCTTGGTGAGGTAGGAGCTCCATTAATTTTTCGTTAACCAGATCTGATCCGTGATCGTCCATGGATAAACCCCGGCACCGGCGAAGAACCCACACAAACAAGAGACGATAAACGAATCTTGTGTTTATTTTCAAGAGAGTTGTAATTTTTATTTTTGTTATTTGAATTCATTTTTAAATGACTAAAGTTTTAATGAAATTAATGATGAAGGCGACTTTCAGTGAAAACAAATTGGCGACCACAGTGGGAGTCGACAGCTTTTCTCCGAAGGCTGACGTGTCGCAACCTCGGATCCTCATCTCTGTTGAAACAAAGGTCGAATATGAGTTTGACCAGCAGAAGTACGAGGAATACTTGTCCTCCTCCTCCAGATCGGCCTCTCCTCGCAGGTGCAGGAAGGCCTATTCCAAGAAGACCTGTTGGACTTCAGCTTCAGGAGCCCAAGAAGATCTTCCCGCCACCACCGCACTTGCGGCTCACAACACCCCGCCGACATCCGACGAGGCTAAAACTATAGATCTGAATCCCTTGGATAAGGGGTCGACTGTTGATGATGTGCCCCCTCTATCAAAGAGAGCACGTCAGAGGTGACGCCAACGCCTCGCACGCTAACTGGCTAAAGTCTTGGAATCGATTGATGGAATCCGCTATGAAGTGGATATGAAGTCCAGGAGGCGCCAACCACCACAACAGCGAGTGGACAACCCCTTCTTCTTCAAACCAACGAAGAATGAATGGGTCCGCGTCAAAAGGACCCGATCGACTCTTCAAGAGCGGATTCAGAAACGCCGCACATTGCTTGCACATGCAAGAATTCTTATGCAAGAGGCTAAGAAATTGCAGAATGAAGAAGTGGAAAAGAAGCCACAAAGACTGCACAAAGTATGGAGGCCAAAGTCTAAGACGGCGGCCAAAAACATCGAGAAACACGGGTCACTCAAATCTGACCCTCCGGCTCACGAGACACTCAAATCCGACCCCCCGGCTCGTGAGACACTTAGATCCGACCCTCCAGCTCGCGGGTCACCCAAGTCTGACCCATGCCAGGGTCAAGACAGAAGATGTTCTACACAAATTTCTTCAATCCTATCGAGTTCCTCACCTCCGGTGGAGATCCGCGAAAGTGTGGATTTGTCCCGTTTTAAAATAAAGATCACAGATCGACTTGGCCCTTTACACGATGATCGAGGCAAAGCTCCGGTCAAAGAGCGCTTAGGCCCATCGAACGGATCTCGAGCGGTTTTTCAGGCTGGAGGTCGTAGTCGTCCTCCTAAGCAGTGGAGGAGAGTGCATGATAGGAAAAGTCCTGTAACTAACCGCATTGGATTGCGTATCGAAGTTCAGGAGCCAGTTGAAGGCCAACGTTCGTGAAAACGTAGCCTCAGACAGGTGACTCCTGAAGACGTAAATAAAGTGTGGGATTCCCAGAAGAAAACATACTCGTTGTACGAGAACGTTACACCTAGGGAGTCGTGCCAACGCACGATGGATTGCTCTGGTCATCAGACCGATGAGTTGTACTATCGGGCCCGAAATATGAACAAGCCTCGGAGAAGGAATAATCAAGAATCGGACTCCCATTGTCCGTGTTCCAAAATTATCAAGGCGGTGTTGTCAGAATGTTACTGTTCTAAGACCGCCCCAAAGAGAGTTTCAGTGTTTGAAAGAATCTCCACCAGAACGTCCGAGTTCAAACCAAGGCGTTTTCATAAGAAAAGAGCTGCCCATCAAGATGCTAAATTTTCAAAAGTAATATGACTGGTAGAGGGAAGTCAACACGACTCTTTAGACTTGACCAGTTTTCAGGAGTATTCCAACGAATAACTCGGTTACAATCGGGGACCAGTAGACGAAAGAATTATCAGAGGATACAAAAGGGACTACCCTTAGATGACGAAACATCAGGTGCTTGCTCAGATGCCTTCTCAGCAATGGCTTCCGATAATACGACATCGAGCACATGACAATCCTATGAGTCGCTCCTGATCAACACAGAATAGATGAATAAAATTCTTGAGGACGCTTTAACTAAGCAGAGGGAGAATTTCAAATTTGAAATGGAGATGGCTATGCAGCAAATGAGGGAAATACATGACCAACAAATCGCGGCACTGACAAATCAGCAGGGAGAGTCTAGCCGTCGCAATAATCCCAACCAAGCTAATAATGATCGGGAAGTGGATGAGAATGCCAATATGAACACCCCTCTCGTTAACAATAATACTGGGGGTGGACCCTCGGATGATAACAATATGAAAGAAGACCATGTTACTTCTCCCCGAAATCACCCGAAGAAAGATACGAGCGAGGACAAGAAGATGAGGGATTTGGAAAGCAAAATCAATGCGTTGATGATTGCTCAGGAAGTAAAAAGGTCCGGAATACCGTGCCCATACCCAAGAGAGTGGGAATCAATCCCGTATTCGGCAAAGTTTAATTTAATCAATTTCACGTCGTTTGATGGAAATGGTTCCCCTACTCAGCATTTAATATACTTCAAGTCTCACTTGGGAATAATCTCCAGGAATGAACCTCTGATGATACGATCATTCGTCGGCACTCTTCGCGGAGCAGCCTTCGATTGGTATCGCCGCCTCAAACCGGGGAGTATTAGCAGTTGGGATGACATGGAGGACATATTTCTCATGAATTTCTTCGACGACGACACCGAGGTCTCAATCGGAACGTTGTTTGACGAGAAGCAAAGGACAGAGAGTTGGTTGAAAATTTCATCAAACGATTCCGGAACAAAACCATGAATTGTAGGGATCCGATCAGTGAGGACTTCATCTTGGAAACTTGCCACAACAATCTTTCGTTTGATATCTGTTTGGTGGAAAATTTGTAATAAGAAAATAATAAAAGAATTGTATTTGATTTATTCTCTCTAACTACTTAGAAAAAAAATGTTTACAACTCTCTCAACTCTTGATTACAATTTGAATTTCCTGATTGCAAAAGAGAAGAGAATTGATCTGAATTCTCTCCTTTATTTAAATTTGGGTTCTTCACGGTGACGATGAGATACCTCCCTCGAATGCTCGCGTCGAGTTTGCTTCGCGTTGATGATCCGAACATCTTGATTCACTGGAACGTGATATTCTCCTCGCGATTTGACGTTGTTAAGAACTTGTGTGGCAAGTTTGAAACTCTGAACGAGTTGATTGATCTTAACCGTAATTGGTTAGACAAGCCAAGGATCTCTTCTTTGCTGCCAAGGAGAAGGATCCAAAAGCCAGCCCAGATCTCTTCTTTGCTGCCCAAAAAGAAGGATAAAAAAGCCAGCCCTCCAGATCTCTTCTTTGCTGCCAAAAAGAAGGATCAAAAAGCCCCCATCCGAACTAAGCTGATTTCTTAGTTATTTATAGGGGATTAAGGGGTGTAACCTCCCCCTTAATTCGCTCCTAAGTGGGGCTAATGGGACGTAACCGCCCCTTAAATCATTCCTGAGTGGAGTTGTGATCCCCTCAGATCATGGGAAACGGTTTTGAAATCGTTCAGCTCGTGTTTGAACGAGTCAAACGCAAAATCCGCGTTCTGGCGTGAATTCTGCATTCAAACGCAATGTCTGAAAACTTGAACGCAGTGTCTGGAAGCTGCGTTAGCATCTTGTTGGAAACTGTGTTTGGTAGCTTGGAAGCTGCGTTTGGCAGCGGATGGAAGCTGTGTTTGGCAGCGGATGGAAGCTGCGTTTGGCAGCGGTTGGAAGCTGCGTTTGGCAGCGGATGGAAGCTGCGTTAGGCAGCGGATGGAAGCTGTGTTTGGTAGCGGATGGAAGCTGCGTTTGGCAGCGAACGGAGGCTGTGTTTACAGCTTTCAGAGGCTGCGTTTGAGCTGCGTTCGTGCCTATGAACGCGGTGCGTCTTGATGCTGGTGTGCGGGGAGGACTTCCGCAGCTTGATTTGAAGAGACCGTCGATTTTTAGTCTCTTTCTGTCGAAGCGTTGCAAAGATCATCATTTTGTAATCTTTACTTTAACTCTTTGATATGTGAGAGTTGTCAGATTGTAACTCCCGATGTTGATTGTGAAGGCTGTTTGATTAGAGCTTCCATCAGTTATAGTAAAGGTCGTCAGATTGTAACCTTCAGCGATCTACGTGAAAGTCTTCAAATTATAGCCTTCTGGAAGTCGTCAAATTGTAACTTTCATCATCGATATTTAATGAGGAATCAGCTATCTATTGTGATTTTTAGACAGCCTACGGAACCCCCTCCAAAGTTTTCGAAAGTTCGCAGTTGACTGGGACGAATTCTCGAAATACTTTGGATCTTAACTCTGATTTAATCTTGAAGCTGTTGATTCTTTGTCACAAAGGATTGGTTCTCTGCACCCGCTTCAAAGGCATCTTGGTTGAAGAGATTTAACATGCAGGACCTGTGTGAGGATGAGCTTCGACGAGAAACCTTAGTGACGGTACAGGCCACTCATGAGCAGAAGCTCTCAAACGTCATGTCACGGCTCACATCCATTCAGCTAATGGGCCCGAAAACAGTCATAGGATTTTTGGCAAATCCTCAGCCATTAACGGATTTGATAAGCCTTTACCGACTACCGTTTGAGTCGGGCTAGCATGTGGATTGTCTAAGTCCGTTCCACATGTAACGTTGTGCTAAGAGAATGAACCCTCTTAGACTTGATGCTATGATTTTGAATACATAGACTTTGTCATTTTTACGAAAAAAGACTAACTGGCGACGCGTGTTAGGCGTAGACTTATCTCTATTTAGGGATCGAGATAAAGTTCCCCATGCCCGAAAGACATGGATTTTTGGTGCTACGATATTGAATACGTAGGCTTCGTCGCTGGTTTCTTCCTGTGTTATATTTTCACTTGAAACACTGAAAGAAAATTAGAAGTGCCAGAGGTGTAGTATTAACTTGGCGTGAATTTTCACTTAGAGTGAAATTCAGAAACTTTCTTTATTATCACTGGGATAATTCCAGAAAATCTTTAATCCACTGGGGATTTTATAATGAAAACTTGCTATTCTTGTTGAAAAAGGATTAACAAGTTCATTGGGGGGTTTGACTGTTACAGGTGTGATGTTAACCTAACAGTATTTTATGGACCTATCGCTCTATTGAAGAGAGTCGATAAGTTGATTTGGTCGTCAGAGGTGTGATGTTAACTTAACAGGTTTGTAGACCTATCGCTCTATTAAAGAGAGTCGATAAGTTGATTGTCAGAGGTGTGGTATTAACGTGATAGGAATTTGTTACGATCGGAGCAACTTTGTGGACTTATCATCCTATTGAAGAGGATTGATAAGTGGATTTTATCAGAGGTGTGATATTAACGTGACAGGAATTTGTTACGATCGGAGCAACCTTGAGGACCTATCGCTCTATTGGAGAGAGTCGATAAGTGGATTTTGTCAGAGGTGTGGGATTAACGTGATAAGATTTTGTTGCGATCGGAGCAACTTTGTGGACTTATCATCCTATTGACGAGGATTGATAAGGGGATTTTGTCAGAGGTGTGATATTAACGTGACAAGAGAATATCGCGATCGGAGCAATTTTGTGGACTTATCATCCTATTGACGAGGATTGATAAGGGGATTTTGTTAGAGGTGTGATATTAACGTGTCAGGAGGATGTTACGATCGGAGCAACTTTGTGGACTTATCATTCTATTGACGAGGATTGATAAGTGGATTGTCAGAGGTATGGTGTTAACATAACAAGAGAATGTGTTGCGATTGGAGCAACTTTGTGGACTTATCATTCTATTGAAGAGGATTGATAAGTGAATTTGTCAGAGGTGTGATATTAACGTGATAAGATTGTGTTGCGATGAGAGCAACTTTGTAGACTTATCATCCTTTTGACGAGGATTGATAAGGGAATTTTGTCAGAGGTGTAGGATTAACGTGACAAGGATTTGTTACGATTAGGGCAACTTTGTGGACTTATCATCCTTTTGAAGAGGATTGATACGTGGATTTTGTCAGAGGTATGATATTAACGTGATAAGATTGTGTTGCGATGAGAGCAACTTTGTAGACTTATCATCCTTTTGACGAGGATTGATAAGGGGATTTTATCAGAGGTGTGATATTAACGTGACAGGAGGATGTGTACTTGTGACTTGCACAAGATTTTAGGAATTAGCTTCTCGCTGGGGAAACTTGCTAGCTGAGTTTATCATCAGGAACGATGAGTTCTGATACTTGTGATTTGAATAAGATTTTGAAGACTTAGTGTCTTGCTGGGGAAGATTGCGATTTGAGCAATTTCGAGGATCTATCATCCTATTAACAAGAATTGATAAGTTGATTGTCAGAGGTGTATTGTTAACGTGATAAATTGGGAGTGATGTAAGCTGTATTCATACTCTGTGGGGGTGATGATCGTCAGAAGTGTAACGTTAACTCGATGATGTGAAAGATTCATTACTCTTAATCCATTGGATTCCAAGTAACCAACCCCCAGTCTTTATTAAGACTTAGTAGGGGAATAAAAAGAGGTAGATAAGGCACATCACCTAGTGGGACACTATCCATGAAGTCGGAATAGAGGTACATCAATTGGTAGGCCATTATCTGATGAGTTTGACTATTAGAGGTAACTGCTAACGTGATAGTTTTGGTGGACCCACCATCCTACTTGAAGAGGATTGGCTTCAGTGGCCGTAGTATCTTCCCCTTCTGACTTAGAAGATTGGGCTTGGTCCGATTGCTCAGGTTGATCCTGCCTACTTTGTTCTTCAGCTTTGATCCTGGCAATAATCTTTTGAGCCTGTTCGCCTTGAGAGATTAGTTATCTCCAGGAACGGCATTCTGCAACTCCTATTCGGGCTAGGAGGTCGGTTTGCAAGTTGTGTCGACAAGTCTCTACCAGTGTAGACTGTGTCATACCTGACGAACATCGCAGAGCCATATTTCGAAACCTCTTGACGAAGGCTTTGACGGACTCCCTCTTCTTCTGCTTAGTGGCGAGAAGGGTATGGACGGAGACTTCTGTATCCTCTTCAAAGAATCTTAATAGGAAGAGTCTCTCTAGATCCGCCCACCTTTGGATACATCCCGCAGGCAGTTTCCTGAACCGTTCAAAGGCAACACCCTTGAGGGTGCTAATGAACAATCAAGCCAGAATGGCATCATTTGATATCACATTTCCAGTCTGTAACTTGAAATGATAGATATGTTGGTTCGGTAATCCTGTGCCATCAAAAGTTTGTAGCATCGGGACTTCGAACTTTAGAGGATAAGGGGCTGCATCCCATTCAGCAGGATAAGGCCTGACAACTTCCTCATCTTGGAGCTTGCTTCTGTTAGCAATGATATTGAGGCGGACTTCTAATTCTTCCATTTTGGCAGACTGGAGATTCTGCTCGTTCTCCGTCTCTCTTCCTTCATCAGAGGAAGATTCTAGGTTGTGAGCTTCTTGGTCAGAAGCCGTGTCATCAACCACTTTTTCCTTCCCTTTGCTTGTGTGAGGTCGGGATGAAGACGCTTTTCCTTTCCGGGAAGATTCTTGCCTGAGTGGCGAATCTGTCTTCTGAGATTTGGCCTTTTCTGCGACGAGTTGAGTCAACAGGGCCAGGAGTTCATTGATGGCCTCCTGCTAAAATTTGAGCATGGCCTCTTGCTCATCAAGTCTCTTCGCGAGATCTTCATGGTTTCCCGTCATATAAGCGGAGCTCTCATGTTCAACAAAAGAGCTTGATGATTGGGACTCTGCAATGGCTGAGTGTTCATCATCGGAATTAGTTCCTCTGGCTAACCTCCGATAGTTGACAGAAGGAATGGCTCCTGTTCGTGTCCGAGTGTGTTGGTAGATTCCTTCAAACTCGTCCGTGATTTCTCTGACGGTCAGTGAACGCCTTGTCTTAGAGTCATCGGAACTAGGACCTGAGGCTTTCCCTCTGCCGATCACATTGATAGTGACCCTAGGATATTCGGTCTCTGGAGATTTCTTCCTGTGAGAACGTCGTCGTTGGTTGGGCAAAGCAACGTTCGTAAATTGGTCGAACACCAACAGTTTGACCGCATATGAGCAGCACTGACATCCCGAGAGGACCGTAGGAATCAGTCGTTCACATTAGAATGAACAAATGACTTGTTGCATCGGTCTTTCTCTCGATATGAACTCTCTCAAATCTGTTGTAAAGACTCGAGAAGAATTACTCACTGATCGTGAGGTTTGAATTGGAACCCCCAGTCCATGATTGGACAGGACTGGCTCTTGTGAACATGGATCTAATTGAGATGCCTTGAATCCATGGACTTTTGACATCCGCCCCTCAATCTAGTTGCGCTACGCAGAGTATTCGGGGGTCTCGCTGCCCGGTCAGCGAGACGAGGGTCCAGGGGGTGGCGCGCCCCGGGCCCGGGGGGGCGGGGGGGGGGGGGGGGGGAAGGGAAATCCCCCCCGGTGGGGTTCGGGGCAGCACCCCGAAGCTCCACGGTATACACCATGTTCTGTATTGGATTTCATTACCCGAACGCATACCTGAGCTCCAGGTTTAGCTGGTGAAACACAGTCCTGAGATCTGCGTTCAGTCTTATTCACAGAGAGGCAATGTTTGGGCTCATAGATGCGAGGCTTGCGTTCTGAAGCAGAAACACAGAGCACATGGTCGCGTTTAGGCTCACAAACACGAAGCTCGTGTTGACTTGAGGATCGGCTTTCTCGGAGTTGTGCCGATCGCTGAGACCTTCTTCTTCGACGAGCAGCGTTCTTCTTGGCCTGTTTTAAGGCTTTTGTAGGGGCATCATCGGTGTTAATTGGATCTATCTCTGTCGTAGGCCTTTTACCACCCATGACACGTCGTGTTGACGCGGGTGTGGAGTTTTTAACTCGTTGAACGAGTTTGGCAGAGGCAGAGCCTAGTCCTTTAGAGGAGGGGTTGTTTGATGAATTTTGGCCAAAGGAGAGGACTTTCTTCGGCACTCCAGCAATAATTGGAGATTTAGTCTCCTTGAAGACTTTGTGGATCTTACGCATAGCCTTGGGGCTAAGGGATACGGAGGAGATAGCCTCCTCAAACTTGGCTTGATCAAACTCTACCACGAGAGTTTCGACGGTTGTTCCAGTGAGATGAACATCGGATTGCACCACCACTTCTTCGTCAGAGAAGCTTTTCCCCAGCGGAGTCGCCATCTTTTGTTTGGTGGAAAATTTACAATAAGAAAATAATAAAAGAATTATATTTGATTTATTCTCTCTAACTACTTAGAAAAAGAATGTTTACAACTCTCTCAACTCTTGATTACAATTTGAATTTCCTGATTACAAAAGAGAAGAGAATTGATCTGAATTCTCTCCTTTGTTTAAATCTGAGTTCTTCACGGTGGCGATGAGATGCCTCCCTCGAATGCTCGCGTCGAGTTTGCTTCTCGTTGACGATCCGAATGTCTTGATTCACTGGAACGTGATCTTCTCCTCGCGATTTGACGTTATGGAGAACCTTTGTGGCAAGTTTGAAACTCTGAACGAGTTGATTGATCTTAACCTAATTAGTTAGACAAGCCAATGATCTCTTCTTTGCTGCCAAGGAGAAGGATCCAAAAGCTAGCCCAGATCTCTTCTTTGCTGCCCAAAAAGAAGGATCAAAAAGCCAGCCCTCCAGATCTCTTATTTGCTGCCAAAAAGAAGGATCAAAAAGCCCCCATCCGAACTAAGCTGATTTCTTAGTTATTTATAGGGGATTAAGGGGTGTAACCGCCCCCTTAATTCGCTCCTAAGTGGGGCTAATGGGACGTAACCGCCCCTTAAATCATTCCTGAGTGGAGTTGTGATCCCCTCAGATCATGGGAAACGGTTTTGAAATCGTTCAGCTCGTGTTTGAACGAGTCAAACGCAAAATCCGCGTTCTGTCGTGAATTCTGCATTCAAACGCAGTGTCTGAAAACTTGAACGCAGTGTCTGGAAGCTGCGTTAGCATCTTGTTGGAAGCTGCGTTTGGTAGCTTGGAAGCTGCGTTTGGTAGCGGATGGAAGCTACGTTTGGCAGCGGATGGAAGCTGCGTTTGGCAGCGGTTGGAAGCTGCGTTTGGCAGCAGATGGAAGCTGCGTTAGGCAGCGGATGGAAGCTGTGTTTAGTAGCGGATGGAAGCTGCGTTTGGCAGCGAACGGAGGCTGCGTTTACAGCTTTCAGAGGCTGCGTTTGAGCTGGGTTCGTGGCTATGAACGCGGTGCGTCTTGATGCTGGTGTGCGGGGAGGACTTCCGCAGCTTGATTTGAAGAGACCGTTGATTTTTAGTCTCTTTCTGTCGAAGCGTTGCAAAGATCATCATTTTGTAATAATAAAAGAATTGTATTTGATTTATTCTCTCTAACTACTTAGAAAAAGAATGTTTACAAATTTCTCAACTCTTGATTACAATTTAAATTTCCTGATTGCAAAAGAGAAGAGAATTGATCTGAATTCTCTCCTTTGTTTAAATCTGGGTTCTTCACGGTGACGATGAGATACCTCCCTCGAATGCTCGCGTCGAGTTTGCTTCGCGTTGATGATCCGAACATCTTGATTCACTGGAACGTGATATTCTCCTCGCGATTTGACATTGTTGAGAACTTGTGTGGCAAGTTTGAAACTCTGAACGAGTTGATTAATCTTAACCGTAATTGGTTAGACAAGCCAAGGATCTCTTCTTTGCTGCCAAGGAGAAGGATCTAAAAGCCAGCCCAGATCCCTTCTTTGCTGCCCAGAAAGAAGGATAAAAAAGCCAGCCCTCCAGATCTCTTCTTTGCTGCCAAAAAGAAGGATAAAAAAGCCCCCATCCGAACTAAGCTGATTTCTTAGTTATTTATAGGGGATTAAGGGGTGTAACCGCCCCCTTAATTCGCTCGTAAGTGGGGCTAATGGGATGTAACCACCCCTTAAATCATTCCTGAGTGGAGTTGTGATCACCTCAGATCGTGGAAAACGGTTTTGAAATCGTTCAGCTCGTGTTTAAACGAGTCAAACGCAAAATCCGTGTTCTGGCATGAATTCTGCATTCAAACGTAGTGTCTGAAAACTTGAACGCAGTGTCTGGAAGTTGCGTTGGCATCTTGTTGGAAGCTGCGTTTGGCAGCTTGGAAGCTGCGTTTGGCAGCGGATGGAAGCTGCGTTTGGCAGCGGTTGGAAGCTGTGTTTGGCAGCGGATGGAAACTGCATTTGGCAGCGGATGGAAGCTGCGTTTGCAGCTTTCGAAGGCTGCGTTTGAGCTATGTTCGTGGCTATGAATGCGGTGCGTCTTGATGCTGGTGTGCGGGGAGGACTTCCGCAGCTTGATTTGAAGAGACCGTCGATTTGTAGTCTCTTTCTGTCGAAGCGTTGTAAAGATCGTCATTTTGTAATCTTTGCTTTAACTCTTTGATATGTGAGAGTCGTCAGATTGTAACTCCCGATGTTGATTGTGAAGGCTGTTTGATTAGAGCTTCCATCAATTGTCGTAAAGGTCGTCAGATTGTAACCTTCAGTGATCTACGTGAAAGTCTTCAAATTGTAGCCTTCTGGAAGTCGTCAAATTGTAACTTCCATCATCGGTGTTTGATGGGGAATCAGCTATCTATTGTAATTTTTAGACAGCCTACAATATCCTTGAAATTATGAGAATGGCACCGTCCAAGACCTGGAAGGATTTGAAGGTCCGTAGAGAACGAGCCGAACGTTTTCTCAAGAGAAAAAAGGCTGAAAGAGGTCAAACGACAACAAATGCTCCACAACAGAATTTTGTCCCTAAAGGTAAAGGAAAAGCATAAGCGAACGTAGTGGATGCGAATCAAACCTTTGAAGTGCAATCACAACCGCAACAACAGCAGCAAAAGGCTCCTCAGCAGTCACGGTGGTAACAACAACCTCAGAAATAGAAGACTTCGGAACCGAAATTCCCGAAGGTCTACTCGTTCAAAGAAGACGAAGTTCCTGGTATTTTCAAATACCTTATAGAGAACAACAAGATTAAGTTGCCTCCGATCCATGATTAGAAAGATACTAAAAGGGTTAATGTCCCAAAATACTACGCGTTCCATAGAGTGGTGCATCATCCTACCAAAGCATGCTACACCCTCAAGGATAAGATCCAAGCTTTAATCGATGTCGGGGTCATCACTATGAAGCAACCTAAATAGAAGAAGGTGGGTGCGAATACGGTGTCAATCAGCTTCGGATCTGTCCCTTTGAACTGGTTTTAGCCCGAGCCCATGATGAAAGTGGCGATGAAGACCATTAACGACGATCCTCACAAACAACATCAGAAAGGACTTATGCCACACACAGCCCCGAATGGTGAAATTCTCTGGGTTCATCCCGATCTGATCGAAGATGAGCAGTGGCTCGGATCGTCATCCAAGAAGAAATCAAAAGGAAAAGGGAAGTCCTGCTACGGAGCCTCTGCCATTCCAGGAGAAGATGACGAAAGAATTCCCGCTTTCCCGCTCTCTGAAGATGAACAAGAATCCTTTGCAACTCAGAACGAAAATAAATATCACTTCAAGTATCTGGATGCTTCCGAGCAGTTAGCTAAGCAGGAGGTAACCAAGACCATTCCCTCCAGAACATTAGCAGAGATGTGAGTGATCACAACTCCCCCAGCACCTGTTGAAAAGGCTCAGCAAAAGCTAAAGGAGAAAGAGCCTTTATACCAAGAGGGTCAAAACCCGAAGCAGTCTCGATTCAATCAACCTATTGGGAGAGACAAACCGGGAAGCTCGAGCGCTCTGTCCCATTTTGATATTATGACATAATTAGCTAATATACCGGCTAGAATAACTCTATATGAGCTATTACGTCTATCGAGAGACACGAGGGAAGCTTTGCAAAAAGCCTTGGCAAATTCTGACGTTTTCCTGACTCAGATCAAGCCATCTCCTGAAGAACCAGAGCCGTCAGTACAACATTGCAACCTCGCGTCACACCACTTTCCCTGTATTTCTTTCACTAAAGAGGACATGCAGACAAAGAATTCGAAGCATGACCGGCCCCTGTATTTTACCAGGCACATTGGCTCTAGCGTTATCAACCGGATCCAAGTCGATCCGGGTTCCGCTGTCAGCATCATGCCACTCCGATTGATGTATAGTCTCGGAATACCAGCTAGTAAGCTAGCCTCCACGGGTACTACGATCTACGGATGCAATACCAGTGGGTCCAGACTATTGGGTAAAATCCGAGTGAAGTGCCAGATCGGAGATTTGAAGTCAGAAGTCACATGTTATGTGATCGACGCGGAGACCTCTTATAACTTATTGTTGGGTCAATCATGGATCCATGGTAATGTTATAGTCCAATCAACTCTTCATCGGTGTCTTAAATATGTGGACACTAATAACAAAGTCAAGACGGTGGTCGCAGATAAGCAACCGTTTAAAGGGTTGAAAAATTATTTTACCGACTCCTTTCTCTACGGTGTCGAATCCGATACTGAACCATCGGCCCAAGGTACGGACAGCGGGGAAGAGGCCGATACCAAAGCTGGGTTTGATTATGATGGCAGTTTTGTACTTAATGATATTATACCCATTTTAATTAATCTTGATGATGAAGAATCATCGAAAAGTAGTTGTAATTAGCAACTTGCTGAAGAAATAGCAATAAATGATGATTTAGAGTACTCGTTGTGTCTTGATAACATTATGAAAGAGTTATATGATGATCCTAACTTGTATGTACCACTTCAATCATCTTGCATGACAAAGAAACGTGTTCAGAATTCGTTCGGAACAACACTTATCATTCCCGCAAAGCCAAGGGGTGAGAAGGAAGTTGTTTACGGTAAAGGGAAGGGATTTTTAATACCAGACCACTTCTTAGAAGAAGATGACGATGATGATAAACCTGCCCCTTATCTATTCAGATATAATACAAAAGTACGTAATCTCATGGAGAGGTACGGATATGACTTTACACTCGGAGAGGGTCTTTGTTTTGGTCGAGGGCCGCGAGTTCCATCTCGTATGGCCTATGTACCGAAAGGGAAACCCGATAACTATTATAATCACATAAGAGGTTTAGGCTATGTCTCCTCATCCGACGACGAGTGTTGTTGGTAGGTCATTGATCAAATTGCTAATAAGGGAAAAGACGAATATTCTTCCGACTCTTCAGCCTGGGACTCCGATGCTAATCTTGGAGAAATATTTAAAAGACTAATGTCGAATATGGCTATGGTCGACCCTGCCACAATAGAAGAAGACGACCAAATACTAACTTAGGAAGACCCTTGGGTTCATCATCTGAATATGCAGTACGGTGATAGATTTGAACAAAGGGAACCCCCTACAGAAGATCAAGTTATCCAGGTGAATATGGGTAATGAGGATAATCCAAAACCAATATTCATTAGCAACAGCCTCCCACCGGATGAGAAAGAAGAGTTGATCGCTCTCGTTAGGGAATACATTGATGTTTTCGCCTGGAATTATGAGGATATGCCAGGACTCGATCCAAACGTAGCAATGCATCGTCTCAATATTAAACCGAATGTCAAACCCGTCAAACAACAACAAAGATGGTTTCGTCCGCAAATTATAGAGGCAATCGAGTTCGAAGTTGAAAAGCTTATCGACTCGAGTTTCGTCAGGGAGGAGAAACATTCCGAATGGCTTGCTAATATTATCCTGGTCCTTAAGAAGAACGAGAAAATCAGGATTTGTATCGACTTTAGAGACCTCAACACTGCCTACCCAAAAGACGATTTCCCTCTTCCCATCACAGATGTTATCATCGACAATATGTGTGGATTCGTGAGAATGTCTTTCATGGACGGATTTTCTGGTTATAATCAGATAAAAAATCATCCAGATGATGAAAAGCATACTGCATTTAGAACACCTCTCGGTGTTTTCTGCTACACGGTTATGCCATTCGGCTTAAAGAACGCAGATGCCACATATCAGAGAGCTATGTCAAAGATTTTCCAGGAGTACCTCCGGAAGACTGTCGAATGCTACGTAGACGATCTAGTCGTGAAAAGTCGTGACAAGAATGATCACATCAAGGACTTAGTCGGACAGACTATCTACGTCATCTACAATGTTAACCCAGTCAGAATATTCATGACACAGTCTGCTTTCATAAATTGGGGGTTAGCAAAATGGGCTTTACTTCTGTCCCAATACGACCTACATTTTAAACAACAAAAGTCGATCAAGGGACAAGCTATTTGTGATCTCCTGACAGCTAACCCAACTACGGATACCGCCAAGGTATACGACGATCTGCCAGATGAAACCCACGAAGCCAACGTAACTTCCCATCAATAGGTGTGGCGTTTGTACTTCGATAGTGTCTCTCGGGCAAATAATGTAGCAAGTGCTTCTGGATGTTCTAAGATTTCCTCCGGAGTTGGAGTCGTCTTAGTTTCCCTGGGAAAACATGTGATGCCTAGAGCCTACTCGCTGACCGAGCTGTGCTCAAACAACGTAGCCGAATATAACCCGCCGATTATTGGACTCAGCTTTGCTAAAGAGCTGGGGGTCGAGTATCTTGAAGCTTTTGATGATTCTCAACTAGTAGTTAAACAAGTCCAGGGAGAATATGAGGTCAGAAATCAAGACTTGATACCATACTGATAATCACATTTTATTACAGTTTTATACCCTCATTATCTATTTTATATGAATAAATATACTACTAATAATTATTTTTATCTTTAATTGCAGGTTAATGAAGAATAAATCTCAAACTCCCATCTCTCAACAAAAACCCGTTGACTAAATGAAGAAATGAAGCCCATGAAGCCAAAGGAATTCTTTCAAATATTTAATGAAGAAATAAATCAAAGCCCAAGTGGAAAATCAAGAGAAAATACCAAAGTCCAAATGTTGAAGCCCAAAAGTACAAGCAAAGCCCAATGTCCAAGCCCAAAATCCAATAGAAGAAGAATTCTGCGGGCAGCAAAAGAAGAGAGCTTGACATTGATGCCAGCATCGATAGGGGCATCGATGCCAGCATTGATGCCCGTATCGATGCCAGCATCGATACCCCTATCGATGCTGGCATCGATACGACGTACAGTTAGTTACGAATCTATGGCTGATTTTTAATATTTTTGGATAAGATTTCGATCCAACGGCTCTCATTTACTGATGTTTACTATAAATAAGGATAGAGAGTGAGGGGTTAGAGGTGTGAAAAATTTTGTAACTTCATTTGGAGAGGAGGGTTACTCTTAATTGAGAAGGCCTTCCAAAAATTATAACTTTTATTGCAATTAATAATAATAATTTTTCTCCACTTTAAGTTTATTTTTTCTCCTCTTTGTTGAATGATGAGGATGGAGATGAAGAGCAATTTGAAGGTTTGCATTTCTTTTATTTTCCTCTTTTATTTCTTTTTAGTAATTTCTTTATTATTGCTTATTAGTTAGATTTACATTCATGCTTGTAGTGTAGATTTATTTTCTTGTCTTTTTATTTCTTTTTACACTTTAATTTGTAGAGTAGATTTATTTTCTTATATTTAATTTTTACAGTTTATTTTGTAGTTTAGATTTTAATTCTTTGTGTTTAGATTTATTTCTTGTTCATAGTTTAGATTTTTCTTTTCTTTTTATTTTTGTAATTAGTTCTTTTTCTTCTTGTTTTTATTTCTTAAGATGTGAAATTAATTCTTGTAGTAATCTTAGAATTGTATGAAACTAGTCTAATTTCCTTTATATTATGCAAATTATTCTCTTACACTTAAAATATTCATATTTAGGATAATCAACTAGAGAACTAATCGGTAGAAGAAAAATTTGATAATCTATGCTTATCTTAAATGGTTTGATAGGTTATGCTTATAAATTCTAGGATTACAATCTTGTTGTTATTCTTACCATGAATAGTAATTTTAACTTAGATGATAATTTGATAGGTTATACTTTTCTTAAATGGTTTGATAGTCTATGCTTAATAAATCTAAGTTAAAATATGATAAAAAGAGAATAGTTTGTATTTTATTTTTAAAATTAGCTAGTGGATTAAATTTTAGATTTTTTATATCTTAATTGAATCCTCTATCTTGACTTTCTTGAATTTTCTTTTCATTCTTGATTTTATTTCTTGATTTTATTCATTCTTCTTTCTTGCCTTGTGATTTCAT
The DNA here is from genome assembly GCA_022839385.1 of Asparagus kiusianus. Lineage (NCBI taxonomy): Eukaryota > Viridiplantae > Streptophyta > Magnoliopsida > Asparagales > Asparagaceae > Asparagus > Asparagus kiusianus. The sequence continues at coordinate 643,214 of BQKN01065883.1, read as the reverse complement.
TTATTCTTTGATTTTTTATTCTCTCCTCTAAAATTCAATTTATTATCTCTTGCATATATTTACAACAATCACTCATCACAATCACACTTATTCTTTAATTCTATTTTTATCACGCACAAAACATAAGAACCAATTCTAATAATCTCTTAAAATCACCTTCCCCGTGGGATCGATATTTTTATACTATAACTTGATCAATTGTGCACTTGCAATTTTGGTACATAATTATGTCGCATCAAGTTTTTGGCGCCATTGCCGGGGAAGGTGCTAAAATAGGATTTTATTATTTTGGTTCTTTAACTTGTGTATTTTCTTGTGAAGGAACCGCTTGGAGCTTGAAAGTCTTGGATTGAAGATTAAGAACTTAGAGAATTGCTTCGGGTAAGTCCTCTTTCTAGTTTTCAATTCCACCCTTTTACCTAGCTTCACAATTAGAGACAATTAGGATTAAAAAAAGATTTTATTTTTGTTGACCATAATAAAATCCACCTTTCACTTGGACATTAACTAACAAGATAATAAATTCAAACAAGATCTCTTCTCACATTTGATTGTTATTGACCATAATTAAAAATATATAAAGATTTTCTTTTTATCATCCTTTTTAGTCGCTTTTAATTTCTAGGGTTGCATTTCATATAGTGTAGGAATTCACCAAAGTGATTGTAGCACTTGATTTGACACACACTTAAAACATTCTTAAGGGTAAAACCCATAATCAAGATAAGGTAAGGGATTTCATCACCATTTCCTTAGCCCACAAATCACTAATTCCTCACTTCACAAACCCAAGCTTTCTAAAACTCATTAGACGTTGGTTCCTAAGGATTCGAGCTAACTAAGGAACAAGAAATCCTTAAGTGAACCGGTTTAAATTTTCTCAGATTAGTTGGTGTCTAAGGCAAGGTTTAGGGGTTGCGTAAAGCGCTTCGCAAGAAACGAGGTACTTAATTAATCTATGATCACCCTCTAGTACTATCCTTACCTGGCTAACTACCTGGGTAAAACTTTAATCTTTTCACTGTAGGAGTTTTTGGTTAGGAGCTGGTCTAGTGAGTTAGGCTAAACCCTAGAATTAGAGTGATTAAAAAGTGATTGCTTTGATTTATTTTAGTTAGGATTTTTCTTTATCCTTTTCTTCTCATAAAAAAAACTAATTTTCTTTCTTTCCTTAAAAAGATTTTTTTTTGTTTTGGTGTATGTAAACTTTGGTTCGGGATAATTCTCATCGTTTAATCTGTGTTGAGCCAATCCAAGAAATAGCAAATCAACCCGTTCTCCAGGATATGTGTTACCCCACCAGAAATGCAATTCCATCTTGTATAAGACTCCCTGAAGTAAATGGAGCAAATTTCGAGCTTAGACTGCATTACATAAACATGCTTCCTAAATTCCTTGGTAATGAAACAGAAGATGCATATATTTTTATCTCAAAATTTGAGGAAGTGTGTATTATGATTAAAATGAGAGAATTAACCGAAGATGCAATTAAGCTCAGATTTATTCCATTTGCTCTTAAGGAAAAAGCTAAAAAATGGCTGTACAGCTTACCGACAAATTCCATCTCAACTTGGGAGGAATTTGTCACCGTTTTTCTTAAGAAAATTTTCCCTATTCACAAAACGGTAAAGCTTAGGAACAGCATTCAAAACTTCAAAATTGTCCCGGGAGAGCCATTCTGGAAATATTTCGACCGATTCAAAGATCTTTTAATCCAATATCCTCATCATGGTCTAGAAAAATGGCGATTGTGCCAAGTCATATATGAAGGATTGGACTATTCTTCTAAAACATCTTTAGAATCAATGTGTCAGGGAGATTTTATGAGAAAAAACACAGATGAAGCTTGGGAATTTCTAGAGAGTTTATCCGAGAAAACAATGCAGTGGGAAAACTGTGATGACAGGGTTTCATCAGTTCCCCAATCTAAGTCTAGTGGTCTTTTTCTGGAATCAAACATTGCTTCTGAAGCAAAGATGGCAACAATCCTGTGGAGGTTAGAAGCCTTAGAAGTTAAGGAACGAGCTCCAGCTCAAATCAATCATGTTTCTGCCCCGGGATGTCATAACTGTCAGTCTTCTACCCATGTTTCAGAGGAATGCCCTCTCCTAGGAAACAACCATGCTTTAGAACAGATGAACGCTGCATTCCAGCGCCCTAAAAATGATCCATTTTCTCCAACCTACAATCCAGGTTGGAGAAATCATCCTAACTTTGCTTGGAACCAAGGAAATTCTCATGGAAACCAAAACTTTATTCCCGCGTCGAACCAATAATTCCCTAGGGGAAACACTGTCCCGTTCAACTCACCAAACAATTTCCAACAAGCTAACCCAGTTTTTCCAACCCAACATCCTCATCCTCACCAGCCTACAAATCCTTCAAATTCTGATCATGACAAACATTTAAGTATCTTAGAAAAGGGTTTAGAAGCTATGATCAAAGCTTCTACACAAACGACCAACATGTTGACCCAGTCATCCACCACTCTAAATTCCTTCATGCAAACAACCGGCCAAGTGCTCAACTCGAACACTCAAGCCATAGCCCGGTTAGAAATCCAACTTTGGCAACTAGCCACTGCCGTGAGTGAGAGAGAGAAAAGAAAATTCTCAAGTCAACCTGTTGCAAACCCTAAAGACAATGGATCCAGTTCATCCCATCCAGCTCATGTGAATGCAGTTCACACATTGCGATCAGGGAAACAAATAGACAATCAAGTTAGAATGCCACCGGATCTAACCCCTTCTCCCATCCAACACACTCCTTCCGATGAAGTAATTCCTTCCGATGAAGCAATTCCTTCCGATGATCAAAATGCTAAACTTGAGATTGAGCTTGATCTAGATAGGTATAGACCCGTTGCCCCCTTTCCAGATAGACTCAAACCTAGGAAAAACTCCCCGCAGGTTGAGAAAATCCTAGAAACATTTAAACAGGTCAAGATCAACATCCCTCTCCTAGATGCAATCGAACAAATTCCCTCTTATGCAAAGTTCTTGAAGGACTTATGCACTAAGAAAAGAACCAACAATGTTCCCAAGAAAGTCTTCTTAGCTGCCAACCTCAGTGAAATTTTTTCAAAACCCATGCCGTTAAAATACAAGGACCCTGGTTGTCCCACAATTCCATGCATCATAGGTAACACTCACATTGATAAGGTACTTCTAGACTTGGGAGCCAGCGTCAACCTCCTTCCTTATTCAGTCTATCAACAGCTAGGTGTAGGACAACTTAAACCGACAAGATTCACTTTACAGTTAGCTGATAGATCTGTAAAAATTCCCAAAGGAGAGGTAGAGGATGTTCTGATCATAGTCGGAGAGTTCATTTTCCCTGTTGATTTTATTATCTTGGAAACACAGCCCGTTTCTAATCTCAAAAGTCAAATTCCCGTCATTCTAGGAAGACCGTTTTTAGCAACCTCAAATGCTTTGATCAATTATGGAACCGGTCAGATGAAACTATATTTTGGGAATATGACCGTTGACCTTAATATCTTCAACCTAGGAAGGCAGCCTAGTGATCCATCTGATGAACCCATGGAAGTGAATTTCATTCAAGGAATATCAAGTGAACAACAAGAGGGAGAGTGTGAGTCTGATTCAAATGCATCTGATTTAATGATTGAGGAGTTTTCTGATGACGAACTAGAAATAGAACCGCTGGTCAATCATGTTTCTACTGTTGGCTGGCAACAAGAACCTTTGGAGATAGAACCCCAAGTCCAGCTTCGCCCATCTGTGGAGGAACCCCCTAAGTTAGAGCGCAAACCTCTACCTGAAAATCTAGAGTATGCCTACTTAGGGGAGAACGAGTCTTTACCAGTTATTATTTCTTCTGACCTAACTACCAATCAAAAGGAAGCTCTCTTAGATGTTTTAAGAGAAAATAGGGAAGCCATTGGATGGACCATGGCTGATATCAAAGGGATTAGTCTAACCATTGTTCAACACCGAATCCATTTGACAGATGATGCCAAACCTACTAGAGATCCTCAACGTAGGTTAAACCCAGTGATGAAAGAAGCCGTTAGGAAAGACATTCTGAAATGTCTCGATCATGGGATCATTTATCCTATTTCTGATAGTTCATGGGTGAGTCCGGTCCAAGTTTTTCCAAAGAAATCTGGGATCACCGTGATCCAAAATGAGGCTAATGAGCTGATTCCCACTCGAATCCAAACTGGATGGCTAGTCTGTATTGACTACAGAAAACTCAACATAGCCACTCGGAAAGATCACTTCCCTCTTCCTTTCATTGACCAAATGTTAGAGCGTTTAACAGGACACGAGTTCTATTGTTTCCTAGATGGATATTCAGGTTACAATCAAATCCCTATCGCTCCCGAAGATTAGGAGAAAACCACCTTCACTTGCCCGTATGGAACATTCACATACCGACGCATGCCTTTTGGACTGTGTAACGCACCGGCCACATTCTAACGTTGCATGATCAATATTTTTTTCGACATGGTAGAGCGATTTCTCAAAATTTTCATGGACGACTTTTCTATTTTTGGTGACACGTTTTCCCAATGTTTGCATCATCTTAAACTGGTCCTGGAACGGTGTAGGGAGAAAAATCTGACTCTTAATTAGGAGAAATGTCATTTTATGGTCAAACAAGGCATTATCTTAGGACATGTAGTTTCCAATAGGGGAATTGAAGTGGACAAAGCTAAGGTAGATCTCATTTCTAATCTCCCTCCTTCCAAAACAGTCAAAGATGTCAGATTATTTCTTGGTCATGCTGGTTTTTACCGACGTTTCATCAAGGATTTCAGCAAAATTGCTAGACCCTTGACCAATCTCTTAGCCAAGGATACATCATTTGTCTTCTCTCCCGACCTCCTCAAAGCTTTCGAATATCTGAAAAAGGAGCTAACCACAACTCCTATCATTCATGCACCAGACTGGACCTTACCATTCGAACGGATGTGTGATACATCTGATTCTGCGATCGGAGCTGTTTTAGGACAACGATTTGATGGAAAACCGCATGTGATCTACTACGCTAGTAGGACTCTGAATGATGCCCAGCAAAATTACTCTGTCACAGAAAAAGAGTTTTTAGCTATAGTCTTTGCCTTAGAAAAATTCAGGTCCTACCTCATCGGTTCCTTAACCAAAGTTTTCACAGATCATGCCGCACTAAAGTATCTTTTGACCAAAAAGGATGCTAAAGCACGACTCATTAGATGGATTCTCCTTCTTCAAGAGTTTGACATCCAAATTCTTGACAGAAAGGGAACAGAGAACCCCATAGCAGATCACCTTTCTCGATTACCAAACGCACCAACATCAACCATTCCGATCAATGAGCATTTCCTTGATGAACAACTCCTACAAATCCAATCTGTCCCATGGTTCGCTGACATTGTGAATTACATAGTCATGAACCAGATCCCTTCTCATTGGTCCAAACAGGATAGATCCTGTTTTCTCTCCCAAGTAAAATACTTTTACTAGGATGATCCATATCTGTTGAAATACTGTCCTGATCAGATCTTTAGGAGGTGTGTTCCCACGGAAGAAACTAGGAGTGTTCTATCCTTTTGTCATGAACAAGCATGTGGGGGCCACTTTGGCCCGAGAAAAACAGCTAAAAAAGTTCTCCAATCTGGGCTGTATTGGCCCACTCTCTTCAAGGATTCATTCGAGTTTTGCAAAACCTGTAACCGTTGTCAGCTTTTAGGGAAGGTCACTAGAAGAAATATGATGCCCTTACAACCCATCTTATCCGTTGAACTTTTTGATCTGTGGGGTATCGATTTCATGGGACCATTTCTAAATTCCATTGGAAATGTTTACATTCTAGTAGCTGTTGAATACATGTCAAAATGGGTTAAGGCGGTAGCTTGCAAAACTAATGACAACAAGGTCGTTGTTAAGTTTTTAAAAGAGAACATTTTTGCACGGTTTGGAGTACTCCGAGCGATCATCAGTGACAACGGTACACATTTCTGTAACCGTTCTTTTGAAGCTTTGATGAGGAAATATTCTATCACACACAAATTGTCAACTCCTTATCACCCCCAAACTAGTGGACAAGTAGAGGTCACAAACAGGTAGATCAAACAAATCTTAGAAAAAACAGTTAATCATAACAGAAAAGATTGGTCTGTAAAATTATGTGATGCTCTGTGGGCATATAGAACACCTTTCAAGGCCAATTTGGGGATGTCACCATACAGACTAGTGTTTGGGAAAGCTTGTCACCTACCAGTAGAGTTGGAACATCGAGCAATGTGGGCGATAAAACAGTTGAATTTTGATTCATACTCGGCAGGTAAGAACAGATTGCTCCAAATAAATGAGTTGGAAGAAATTAGAAATGATGCATACATAAACTCAAAAATTTACAAAGAAAAAACCAAGATTTTTCATGACAAATCAATTTTACGAAAAAATTTCTCTCCAGGACAGAAAGTTTTATTGTATAATTCAAAATTACATCTTTTTTCTGGAAAATTGAGATCAAGATGGACAGGTCCATTTTTTGTCAAACAAGTTTTTTCGCATGGGGCTGTCGAGATAGAAAATCCTAAAAATGGTGACATTTTCAAAATTAATGGTCAACGTCTAAAACCATTTTTAGAATTTTCTACACTCAGAGAGGAGGAGGTGTTGGTTCTCTATGAACCACATTATTTGTAAAAAATAAAAATAATAATAAAATAATAATAATAATAATAAAATTATAAAAAAGGAAAAAATAAATATACATATATATATAAAAATTCTCATCCTTGTAAAAAAAAGAGAAAAATATATAAATATATATATTAAAAACATATATACATATATATTTTCTCATTTTTGTTTTTTATATAAAAACATTGAATAAATAAAATGGAAAAAATAATAAATAAATAATATCAAATATTTTTAGACCATTTTCT
>BQKN01065883.1:611429-635910 GCA_022839385.1 Asparagus kiusianus | reverse complement strand
ATATATATTTATACAATAATAATTCGGCCCAAAATAACAGGCCAAAAAAAAAGAGAGAAAAACAATATATACAAGCCCAAAATCACAGGCCCAAATGAAAAATAAATAAAATAAACCACAGCCCAAAACAGTGTTTGGGCCGGCTGCCATCGATTTGGGCATCGATGCCGGCATCGATGCCGCCATCGATGCCTAAAGCCATCTGCCTCAAAAACCGCAGCCACCTAGCCCTTTCTTCCCCTCTTCATTTCATCTCCCTAAACCCAAATTTCTCCTCCCCTTTCAAACCCTAATTCACCCACATAGATCAAGAAATTTTGGAGGGTTGTTTCTGCAATCTTTAGGGCTTCTTCCTCATCTCCCCAAGGTATATTTCCTAAACTTGATCTTGTAATTTCAATTTTGTTTGAATTCCTGGATGATTTGGTGATTGAATCATGGGTAGTTGTAAATTATTATCATATTGTGTGAGATTCATGATCAATTTAACAAATTAAGGGTTTAAATTGTGAATTTGGTACAAAATCCGAAAATGGGGGGGGGGGGATTTATTCAAAATCCGAAAATTGGGGGGGTTTATACAAAATCCGAAAATTTCTTGGGGTTTGAATTTGGAACTTTATTAATGATATATTGTATCTGAAAATTTTTTTTTGGTGTTTTATGCAAACCCAAAAATTGTTGGGGGTTTTTTTATGCAAAAACACATAATCTTCAGGCATTCAATTGGGTATTGAGAATAAAATCAAAAAAAAATTTGGTGTTTTATGCAAATCCAAAAAAATTAGGGGGGTTTTGCAAAAATAAACTTGAATTTGGGGTGTTATGTGCAAACAATTCAAAAAAAATACCAATCATTTTTTAGGTTTAGCTTATAATTGTAATATCAACATCTATATTTCACCGATAAAGTTATCAAAATTTTAACATTTTTTTTCTAAAGGAACAATTTTGAGAAAATTTATTGTCAAAACAAAATTCTGATAACTTGAAATTAACTCTTGTTGAACAATTTGTAGCTAAATTCTTGTCAAAATAATAATAATTTCTTGAACAATTTGTAGCTAAATCGACTCATGACCTCATATGAGTCGACTCATAACTGATGAGTCGACTGGTCAGAAACTTTTGCTAACAGGGATTGATTTCGTGAGTCGACTCATGACAGTCATGAGTCGACTTAACCTGATGAGTCGACTCATGTACATGTATAAGTCGACTCACGAGCTGAAAACTAGATTTTTCAAATCTGCTACTCATCGTCTCGTTCCACGCTTCCACCTGTAGTCCACTGTACTATTTTACACCCCTATTCTCATGCTATCATAAGAATCATCTATCCTCAAGCTCCCATGAGGATCGCTAAGCTCCCGAAGAAAAGATACACATGTATCATGCTTTGATTCTTTGTTCTTACAACTCGCTTCACGCTCCACCCTGTACTCCACCGTATCGCTTTACACCACTATTCTCAAGATATCATGAGAATCACCTATCCTCAAGATTCCATGAGGATCACTAAGCTCCCGAAGCAGAGAAGAAGATACACACGTATCACCAATCCAATAGGACTCTGCCAAGGCTTGAGAATTCTGGATCCCTCTAAATGAAGGCCCTAGGGCTATATTTATAGGCTTCAGAAGCATTGTTTTTGGATAAGAACAGCCGATTCACTCTTATCTTTAGTTAAAATCACATTTAAGTCAGTTGGAGAGGCTTTGGATCAGAATATACCAAAATCTGGGCGTGTAATGACAAAAACGGGCGTGAAATAGCATTTTCGGGTCCGAGATAATCCTGGCCAGGCCGAGACTATCTTGGCCTTGGCCGAGACTATGTCTTGGCCTTGGCCGAGACGTCGTTTTCCCCTTTTTGACTATTTTTATCATAACATCCGGTTTGGTTTTGAAATAATATGATTCAAAGTGTGTCAGAAAGCTAGGGAAAAGATCTACAATCTCCCATAGGTGAATCATACATGGAGCGGACGAGATACGAATGGCGTCTCGTCTTTCGTGAGTTAAACATAGTTCCCGATTGGATCGTTTCTTTGCTATTCTAATGTCCTGTTAATTCGTACGCTTCATCGACTCACTTTATTCGATTGTCGATGTCAGATAATCCTCTTCGACTCGAATAATGTCATTTATCGCCTTCTCTTAGTCTCGAACTGCATGCGGGAACCCGTAGGCAATTTTTGACGCCTACAATAGTTAGCTAAATGAGACGTCGATGTGTTCACGAGGTTTGGTCCTCTCGGCCTACATCCCCGACTATCTCTCGCGATGGTAATCCACTACACAACCCAGTTTGGAAGCCGAAACTTCTTCACAATTATCTCCATGAGATCAAACACTTGACACAATGATCTCCTCGACATCAAGCTCTTCACGAAATACTAGAAGAAAGAAATTGATCTCTCTTACAACAATCCTATGGCAAGGATCAAGAGATGAACAATTGTAGCTCAAGGGTTTGTGGGATGTGAAAGTAAAAACTGAAACAATTTTGGACTTGAGAAAGAATGAAAGTTTAAGCTTGAAGTCTCAAAAACAAAACTCAAGTATTTCTCTTATTTTTCTTAGTTTTCTTGATTTCATGGTAAGAACAATAAATGAGAGTTGAGGAGTATTTATAGTTTCTCAAGACAACAGCCCAAAACCAAAGAAAATCCACAAAACCAACAAATCTCTTAAAATCAGGAAGTCTGGAAAACTAGTCATTACAGTTGACAGCACGATCGGTCAACTGGTCGGTCGACCATTGGCAGATTGGAAAAACAGAAAAGAACTATCTGTCGACTTATGGTGTGCTATCGGTCGACTGATAAGTGCTTATCGGTCGATTGATAAGTGTGCATCGGTTGACTGATAGAAGACCGACTGCAGATGCTGAAAAATCCTACTAATCTCTTGACTGATCTAGAAAACCAGTTGACTGATAAGCTGATATTCTGATGCGCTGATTTTTCCAGAACAACTGATTTTGTAAATTTAATTTAAAATATTACATTAACTTCAAAAATAGTAAACTTTTGAAAATACTTATATATATGAAAATAGATATGTTAGAGAAAGATTTTCTAAAATGGCACTTCGTATTTGTTAAAACTTATCATTTTGTAAAAACCGTTAAAAACACGAATGTGTGTGTTTGATCCCAAATTTGCTTCTAGAGTTATCTACTTTAATTCTTGCCTACATTATGATATAGAGTGAAGTAAAAAATGCAACTACTGCTTTAAGTGTCTATATTTGCTAAGATTGGTTGATGAAGCTCTTTTTGAATATATACTTGAAAGCTCTTCTTTATTTGATATTCGCGTGAGTCGATCTTTGAGCTATTTAGGGCTTCTTCATCAACTTACCTCCACCTATACGGATATCATCGTTATGACACGAAATCCATCCATCCTCCAATAATAACACTATATTGCTTGATAAATACTTTATGCATAATACCACCTAACAAGCAATTAGCACAAATAATAAGGTTTGTAAGTCGTCATCTAAATATGAGACCTAACAATCTCCCACTTTTCGATGATGACAAACCCACCATTATAAAATAACATAAAAAATAAATTTTTTTACTTATAGATAGATGCTCCCCATATCTATAAGACTCTCACCTTATATATGTGCACAAAGGATAGGAGATTTTTCTCCACCTTTGTCAACATCAAAATGGGGTAACCTAAACTTCTTACAATACACATGTTGTCAATCCCATAAGTCACTCCTCTAAGTGTTGGCCTACCCGCCTCACATTCCTTAAGTATTTGGAATTACTACCTATCCTTAAGCTTTACAACCAATACACCCCTCTTAAAATTGACCCCGATTTTTTCCAACCACTCCTCTAAGTGTCCTTGTGAATTACAACATGTTATCACAATGAGTGCAAAACCAAGATAAGAAAATTACAATTCAAAAACAGAAAACATGCAAAGCCATCAAAACAAATAATCAAGGATGCACATGCCTAATTCACCTTTTATACGACAAAAATCTTCTTTGCAAAGAGGCTTGGTAAAGATGTTCTCTAATTATGATTTTGTATCAATATAAACAAGGGATATATCTTTCCTTTCTACATGATCTTGTAAAAAATGATGGCGTACATCTACATGCTTGGTCCTAGAATGAATAACTGATTTTTTAGAAATATTGATAGCACTGGTATTATCACAAAATTTTTTTGTATCATGAAAATATAGATCAAAATCAGCACAATTTTTATTTCATCCATAATAATTATGCACAACATAGGATGACGGCAATATATTCCACTTTCGTAGTGGATAATGCTACATAATTTTGCTTTTTGGATGACCAAGAAACAAGAGAGTTGTCTATGAATTGACATATGCCACTAGTATTCTTGCGGTCTACTTTGCATCCGACAAAGTCGGCATCACAATAACCATAAAGATCAAAAGTAATATGCTTTGGATAAAATAAACCAAGTTTAATAGTGCCATTTATATACTTAATAATATGTTTAACGACTATTAAATTGGATTTTCTAGGAGAACCTTAAAAACGTGCACATGCATGTAGGCGTCAAAAATTACCTATAGGTCCCCGCACGTGTCTCGAGATAGAGAGAAAATAATGAATGTCACTGTTCGAGTCACAGAAGCTCATTTGACGATGACAAACACATAAAGTGAGTCGACGGACCATGCAAAGCAACAAAATTTTGGAACAACAGAAACACGAATGGACCGGGAGCTGCACATCGCTTACAAAAGATGAAGAACCCCTCAGGTCCCGTTTACTCCACATATGATTCAATCATGAAAGCTTGTAGATCTCCTTGTCGGCTTTCCAATGCATCTTGAACCGCGTAATTCCGAGATCGGACCACGAAAATATGACAGAAACGATCAAAGTGCGTGAAACTACGTTCCGGGCCTCGCCGAGACACCCCTTGGTGTCTCAGCCAGGCCGAGACACCCGGAGGTGTCTCGGCCATGACCGAGACACCCGAAGGTGTCTCGGCCATGACCGAGATTAGGTGTCTCGTCCATGGCCGAGACACCTATGAGTGTCTCAGCCAGGACGAGACACTTACAAGTGTCTCAGCCATGTCGAGACACCCACGGGTGTCCGCAGCCAAAAAATATTAATTTGATGGTTTTAAGCTGTTTTTCGACCGTTAATTACTCGGATTTATTTTAACTATTCTCATATCATCCAAGAATGTGGTTAAGTGGTTACAACTGAAGACTAGAGTGAATCGATCGTTCTTATCCGAAAACATGGCTCCTGAAGCCAATACATATAGCCCTATGGCCTTCATTTTTTAGATCTGGAATTCTCGAGCGTTGGCGAAGCCCTGCTGAACTGAAGACTGAAGGAGCATAAATTTCAGAAGAGAGGAGGAGATCGGATCAAGTTCGTCAGCATAAAAAGGAGGAGCTCGTCAGATCTACAGTTCCCGGTTCCATCCCTTGAGATTGTCCCGTTGCGGTGATCTCAAGAAGAGTGATTATCTCGCTGTTGCCGAGATAATTGCTTCGGTTTCTTGATTCCTTCATGAATCAATGAAGCTCCGAATTTGATCTAATCGTTTGGTGGTCCACGAATATCAATGTCCCCGTTACAGGCCAAGATCCCACGTAAACAGAAGACCGATAAACGATCTCTGCGTTTGTTTTGACGAGAATTGTATTTTCATTGTGTAAGAGTCTTATAAAAAGACTATCTTTTTGAATTTTTATTGTAACAACTGAAGTGCCACAGTTTCGTCAACGAGGCTGTTGTGCCACAGCCGACGATCAATATCCTCGTGGCTGAAGAGGTCGAATACGAGTTCGACCAACAGAATTCGAGGAGTATGTCTCCTCCTCCTCCTCCAGATCCGTCTCTCCTCGCAAGCGTAGGAAGGTCTCCTCTGCCTGAAAGATCCGCTGGTCTTCAGATCTGAAAACTCAAGAAGGTGATCTCCCTGCTACCGGTGCTGCAGATGCACCTCGCAATGATCTGCTAACATCCAATGAAGCTAGATCTGCAGATCTAAAACTCCTCCTCGATCAAGGAGTCAACTGTTGAAGGCGTGCCAAATTTATCAAAGAGGGATAGTCAGAGGCATAGCCAACATCTCGTCCGTCAATTGGCTAAAGCTTTAGATCAAGTGGACGACCTCCATTACCAAGCGGATCTGGAGTTCAGAAAGAGCCAAGTGGCTAAGCCATCACCATAGCAAGCTTCGCGAACCTCCTCCTAACCACCTACTAACGAATGGGTTCGTGTCATACAGAACCGTTCCACTCTTGAGGAGCGCATTCAGAAGCATTGCGCACTTCTTGCGCATGCCCAGATCCTTGTGCGAAAAGCACAAGAAATGTAAAAGGAAAAGGACGTTAAGAGATCGTCGAGATCCAAACAAATTTGGATGCCAAAGGCCAAATCAACGCCTAAGGAAAAAGCAAGTAACGTTGCTCCCCAGCCTTCGTCAACTTCAGATCTCGATCCTTCTGCCACTACACCTTCTATGAAACCCTATGACAACGTGGACCTCTCCAAATTTAGAATTCTGTTGAAGGATCGTCTGGGTCCTTTACATGAATATCAAGGAAAAGCGCCTGTTAATGAACACTTAGGACTGTTGAAGGAACCCCTAACAGCCATCCAGATTGGGGGTCGTACGCGACCTCCTAACAAGTTGATACTCATAACTACGCGCGTGAGGGTGCATGCACAAAACCAGGAGCCCGTTAAAATTTTACCCTCACACGGGTATGATTCCAAACGTGTGACTCCTGCTAAAGCTAATAAAGTGCTACCTATTCAGAAGAAGACGCGCCGAACAGACGACATCGTTCCATTTGAGGAATCAAACTAACAACCGATAGGTTGCTCTGACCGCAACGTCAATGAGTTGTACAATCAAGCTGGGGGTACGAATACATCTCGAAAGAGAAGTACCCAGGAAGCGGACTCTTACTATCCGTGTACCAAACTTATTAGGGCAGTATTATTAGCGTGTAGCTGCCCCAAGACCGATCCACAGAGGGTCTCGGTATTTGAAAGGATCTCCACCAGAACATCCAAGTCTAAGCCAAAGCGTTTCTATATAAAAAGATCAGCTGCGCAAGATGATGAACTCCCAAAGGTCACCATTAATATGGTCGATAAGGAGAAGTCAACGTGAAGTTTCAATCCCCGATATTTTTCGGACATATCCCAACGCATAACTCGGTTACGCGTGGGAACTACTAGGCGTAGGGACTATCAATGGATGAATAGCAGATTCTCCTCGGATGAAGCATCAGATATGAACTCTACCATCGCTTCTGACAATATGATGTCCAGCATAGGATAATCCCGCGAGGCGTTTATGATCAACACCGAGCAAATGATCAAAATCATCGAGGACGTTTTGGCTAAGAAAAAATAGAACCTTAAGTTCGAATTGGAAATAACCATGATACGGATGAAGGAAGAGCATGACCAACAAATTCCGGCTCTGTCCAATCAATTTGGTGAATCTAGTCGTCGTAATGATGCTAACCGAATAGGTAGTGATTCGGATGCAGATGAACATCTCAATGCTGATAACCCTCCCATTGAACAGAACGCTGGGTGGCCCCACTGAAGACAACAACACTGGGGTTAGTCCTACCGAAGATGATAATGTCGGGGGTGGCCGTATTGTTCCTCTCATAAATCGTCCAAAGCATGATACAGATGAGGATGAAAAGATGAAAGACCTCGAGAGCAAAATTAACGCTCTAATGTCTGCTCGAGAGGTGAAAATGACTGGCATTTCGTGTCCTTACTCGAGAGAGTGGGAGTCGATCCCATATCTGGCCAAGTTTAACTTGATCAACTTCATGCTGTTTGACGGGAAGGGCTCTCCTACTCAACATCTGATCTACTCCAAGTCCCACTTGGGCATGATCTCCGACAATGAAGCCTTGATGGTTCGGTCATTCGTCGGCACCCTTCGCGGGCCTGCCTTCGATTGGTACCACCGTCTCAAGCCTGGAAGTATCAACAGCTGGAACGATATGGAGAGCTTATTCATTGGCAATTTCTTTGACGACAACACCAAGATATCCATCAGGACACTCTTTGAGGAGAAACATGATGACGTAGAGACGATCGACGACTTCATCAAATGTTTCCGGAATAAGGCGATGAACTTCCAAGATCCGATCAGGGAGGACTTCATCCTCCAAACATGTCATAATAACTTATTTATTAATATATTGGAAGTTATGGGAGTCGCACCGTCCAACACATGGAAAGAGTTGAAAACGCTGGGAGAGTAGGCCGAACGCTTCCTCAGAAGGAAGAAAGCTGAGAGAAGCCAACCAACGGCTAACTCTCCGAACTCAAGCTTCATCTCCCGTGGTAAAAGGAAGACACTTGCAGCAGTCGTTGATGTTAATCAGACATTACAACAGCAATCCTAAAGATAGCAGAAGACTTCGGGTCCGAGACTCCAAAAAGAGTACTCCTTTAAGGACGAAGATGTTCCAGCCATGTTCGAATCTCTCTTTGAGAATAACAAAATTAAGCTACCACCTATCACAGATCAGGAGGAAGCTGACAATACTTCGGATACGAAGTACTGTGCATACTACAGGAGGATCCATCATCCTACCAAGGCTTGCTTCGCTCTCAAGAATAGCATCCAAACCTTGGTTGAAGCTGGCGTCATAAAACTCAATTAAGTCGAATGAAGACTCTGACAAGTATAAGAGTATAAACTGCTCCTTCTGGCACTCCGACAAGTATAAGAGTATAAACTGCTCCTTCCAGCACTCCGAAGAGTATACGAGTATAAACTGCTTCTCAATCCTCCAATAGGTATATGAGGTTAAACTACTCCCTGCATACTCCAACAGGTATATGAGTCTAAACTGTTTCCTTTCTTTCACGGGAAGTTCCTAGAGAGTTCCATGTCTGGTATTCTTAAGGATATCCCGGTCATCCAACTAAGTACAATGTTAGACTCAGTTTCGTAAAGGAAGGTAGGAGTGGATGATTCATGTAACGGGAAGTTTCCAGAAGAATGTTACATGTAATATTCTTAGGGATAACCCGATCATTACAAACAAAGTGATAAACACTAAACTCCCATTATTAAAGTCCTGACATAGTACTCAGAATTTTAGTCTCCTGATCATTAACAATTGTCAAACCCCTTCGTGTTAAGTATTTGTCACTTAACACCAGGGACTCTCTTCGAGTAATTTGTACAAATCAACACTCCCGTTGTAATTTGTACTCTCACTCTCACTTTCTATTTGGTCAAACCTTCTTACAGTTAGGACCACAACCAAAATCTCCTCTCGATTCCTTCCATGAACGAGAGGTCCACTTTTAAATCGAGTGATCAAACATTCCTACAGTTAGGGTCACCTCAAACTCCTGCTTGGTCAAACCTTCCTACAGTTAGGGCCAAAACCATAATTCACTCTCAAAAAATGAGAAAATTCATCTTTAGTTCGGTAATCAAACCTTCCGACAATTATGATTATCTGAATCCTTTCGATTCTCGGAGTGAAGATCCCACTCTTAGTTTCACTCTTCAGATTCTCAAATGAGTTTCCTTTGCAACTAGAGATAGAATATAAAATTCTTCCTCTTCAGCATCAGGTTTGTCTTTATCCTAAGAGAAGATATTACTTTTCAACATCGAAATCCATGCCTTACACGTACGGTGAATTTTATCCCGAATCTTAAGAAGGGATAAGTCAACGCCTAACACGTGTTGCTGGTTTAGTCTTTCACCGATTAAAAAAGACACCAGAATCCGAGTCTGGGGATTTTTATCCTGAAGCCTAAGTAGGGATAAGTCAGCGCCTAACACACGTTGCCAGTTAGTCTTTGACCGTAAAAAGGACAAAATCCCACATGTTCAACATTGTGACAGGTTGTTATTCATAACATCATAATCCATGCCTTACACGCATGGAGAATTTTATCCCGAATCCTAAGAAGGGATAAATCAACGCCTAACACGCGTTACTAGTTTAGTCTTTCACCAATTGAAGAAGACACCAGAATCTAAGTCTGGGAAAGTTTATCTCAAAGCCTAAGTAGGGATAAGTCAGCGTCTAACACGTATTGCCGGTTAGTCTTTGACCGTAAAAAGGACAAAAGCCCACATATTCGACATTATGACAGGTTATTATTCATAACGTCAAAATCCGTGCTTCACACGCACGTGAAATTTTATCCTGAATCCTAAGTAGGGATAAGTCAACGCCTAACAAGCGTTGCCGGTTTAGTCTTTCACCGATTAAAGAAGACACCAGAATCCAAGTCTGGGGAATTTTATCCCGAATCCTGAGTAGGGATAAGTCAACGCCTAACACGCATTACCGGTTTAGTCTTTCACCAATTGAAAAAGACACCAGAATACAAGTATGGGGACTTTTATCCTGAATCCTAAGAAGGGATAACTTAATGCCTAACACGCGTTGCCGGGTAATCTATTCCCGTAAGAAAGATGAAGTCTACATATTCAATATCGTAGCACTAAAAGAGTTAACTCTTTTAGCATAACATCACATGCGGAACAGACTTAAACAATCCATATGCAAGCCTGATTCAAATGGTAATCGGTAAAGGCACGTCAAATCCGTTGATGACTGAGGATTTGCAAAAAATCCTGAGTCTGCATCTGATACATACGGCCGGGTAGTATATTCCCATGAGAAAGACGAAGTCTACGTATTCAATATCATAGCACTAAAAGAATTAACTCTTTTAACATAACATTACATGCAGAACGGAATTAAACAATCCGCATGCTAGCTCGACTCAAACGGTAGTCGGTAAAGGCTCATCAAACCCGTTGATGGCTAAGGGTTTGCCAAAAATCCTATGCATGTGAGAGTCATTGACGCACCAGCTTCATTAGTTGGTCTCGTGACTTGAGCATCCAATAACTTCAAGATTTAATCTATACCTGTAGATGAATCAGCTTTAATAGTTGGTCCTGCAACCTTAACACTTGAGACTACCACGTGTTGCGATGAAAGTCAACGCCAGTCAACACATTGCATTAAAAAGTTAACATCGGGCGATCCAAAGCCCTACGTTAACGTTGGTCAACGCATAACTCTAAGTCAACACTAGTCAATGCGTTGTAATGAAAAGTCAACGTCGGGCAGTCCGAAACCCTAGGTCAATGCCGGTCAACGCGTAACTCTAGGTCAATGACATTCAACACGTTGTGGTGAACGTCAATGCAAGTTAATATATTATGATGGAGATAATCAGTTCAAAGTTAACTCGACGATATGAGCCAAAATCAACTCACCAGTTTCGATTCGAGAGTTCGACGATAGCCAGACGATAAACGCAGCGTCGGAACAACTTCGGTTATTCATTAAGATATTGAATAGACTGAGAATCGAAGAAGTCAAGAGTCAAAGCTAACTACAGGTCCTTTTACACCGACTGAAGATTGGACCGATCATATCCAAAGTATTTTAGGGTCATTTATAAAAGAAACGAGACAAAAACACTTTGGAGGGGGTATCTGTAGGCATCAAAAATTGCTTATAGGTCCCCACATGTGGCTCAAGACAGAGAGAAGATGACGAACATCACTATTTGAGTCACAGAAGCTTATTTGATGACAACAAATGCATGAAGTGAGTTGACGGACTATGCGAAGCAACGGAATTTCAGAAACGGAAACACAAATGAACCGGGAGCTGCACATCGCTTACAAAAGATGAAGACACCTTCAGGTCCCATTTACATATAATTCAATCATGAAAGCTTGTAGATCTCCTTGTCGACTTTCTAACGTATCTTGAATCGCGTAATTCTGAGATCGGACGATGAAAATACGGCGAAAACGGACAGAGCACACGAAACTACGTTCCTGGCCTCGCCGAGACACCCCTTGGCCGGGTGTCTTGGCCATGGCCGAGACACCCATGAGTGTCTCGGCCAGGCCGAGACACTCACAAGTGTCTCATCCATGCTAAGACACCCATGGGTGTCCACAGCCCAAAAATACTGATTTGGCGGTTTTAAGCTGTTTTTTGACCGTTAACCACCCGGATTTGTTTCAATTAATCTGATATCATCCAAGAACGTGGTTAAGTGGTTACAACTAAAGATAAAAGTGAATCTATCGTTCTTATCCAAAAACAAGGTTCCTGAAGTCTATAAATACAGCCCTAGGTCCTTCATTTTTTCATATCTGGAATTCTCGAGCGTTGGCAAAGCCCTACTGAACTGAAGACTGAAGGAGCACGAATTTCAAAAGAGAGGAGGAGATCGAATCAAGTTCGTCAGCATAAAGAGTAGGAGATCGCCAGATCTATAGTTCCTTATTCCTTCCCTTAAGATTGCCCCATTGCGATGATCTCGAGAAGAGTGATTATCTCACTGTTGCCGAGATAATTGCTTCGGTTTCTTGATTCCTTAGTGAATCAATGAAGATCCAGATCTGATCTGATTGTTTGGTAATCCACGGATATCAACGTCCCCGTCACAAACTAATATCCCACGCAAGTAAAAGACCGATAAATGATATCTGCATTTGTTTTGACGAGAATTGTATTTTCATTGTGTAAGAGTCTTATAAAAAGACTATGTTTTTGTATTTTCATTGTAACGACTGAAATTGTAATGATTACCTCAATGAAGAAATCAACTTTCTACCCAAACAATGCACAAACACTAAACATTATATTCGGCCTACTAGCGGTGAGATAAAGTAAACTACCTTTAATATCTCTATATAGCTTTTGGCCTACTTTCTCAACACTTTCATCCATGTCCAACTTGATGGAAGTGCTCATCGGAGTTGGTGCATGCTAGGAGTTTGACGTTCCAAATTTCTTCACCAACTCTCTTGCATACATGCTTTGTGAGATAAAAATTCCATCATCGCCTTATTTGACTTGGAGGCCAAGGAAACATGTGAGCTCTCTCATCATACTTATTTCAAATTGCTCTTGCATCACTTTTGAAAAGTCATTGCGTAAAGATTCATTAGTAGCTCCAAAAATAATATCATTAACATATATTTGAACTAAGATGAAATCACTTTTGCTTTTTCTAACAAACAAAGTATTATCAATCTTTCCTTTTGAAAAGCAATTCTCAGAAAACTAGAAAGGCGAGCATACCAAGCTCTTGGAGCTTGTTTCAAACCATATAAGGTTTTTTGAACCCGATAAATATAATTTGTAAACAAATGATTAATAAATCGGGGGGATTGCTCAACATAAATCTATTCATCAATAAAACTATTTAAAAAGGTATTTTTATATCCATTTGAAATAATTTAAAATTTTTAAAACTAGCAAAGGCCAAAACATACGAATTGACTCCATTCTTGCAACCAGTGCGAAAGTTTCGTCATAATTAATGTCCTCCTCTTGATTGTATCCTTCGGTGACCAAACAAGCTTTATTCCTAATCACTATACCAAATTCATCAAGTTTATTACTAAAAACTCATTCTGTTCCAATAACATGAATATCTTTAGGTCTAGGATCAAGTTTTCAAATATTATTTCTTTATAAATTGTTTAATTCATCATGCATAGCTAAAACCCAAAATTCATCATTTAAAGCATCTTCAACACGTTTTAGTTCTATTTGAGATAAGAAAGCAATGTTACCACATTCACTTATGACCTTTGAGTGAGTTATAACGCCTTTTGAGGGGCTTCCAATGATTTGCTCCTTAGGGTGATCTGGTGCATACTTCCAAGTTTTAGAGAGTTCTCCTTGATCATCCTTTTGGTGGGTTCCAACTTCTCCCTCTTATGTCCTTGGTGCAACCGTTGAAGGGGGTCATTGATTTGCAATAGTTCCAATCTTCCTTCAATATCATCATCATCCCTAATAGGCACACAATCTTACAAACCGATATAAGTTTTATCAAAGGTAGAATTTATAGATTCTTCAACGACGAGTGTTCATTTATTAAAAACTTTATAAGCCTTACTGCTTGATGAGCATCCTAAAAATATACCAACATCTATTTTGGAATCAAATTTATCATGATGATCTTTAGTGTTCAAAATAAAATATTTTCAACCAAAAAAATCGAAAAGAGCTTAAGTTGGGAGTTTTGCAAAAATAAAGCTCATAGGGGTTTTTCTTGAAAATAGTCCTAATCAAAACACGATTTAAAATGTGGCAAGTCGTGTTAACGGCTTCCACCCAAAAATATTTTGGCAAATCAAAAAAATTATTATAGTACATGTCATCTCTTGTATGTTGCGATTTTTTCGTTTAACAACACCATTTTGTTACGGTGTTCTTGGTGCAGAAAATATATGAGTAATACCATGATGGTCACAAAAATCACTAAAGAACTTATTTTGAAATTCACCATCATGATCACTATGAATTTTAACAATTTCCAAATTTTTTTCATTTTTCATTCCTTTTACAAAGTGAGAAAACTCATCAAAATGTTCATCTTTATTAGCAAGAAATATAACCTATGTAAAACGAGAAAAACCATCAACTAATCCAAAAATATAATTCTTTCCTCCTAGTAATACAACACGCATAGGACCAAAAAGATCAAAATAAAATAATTACAAAGGTTTAGTGGTGGATACCTTGTTAATAGATTTGAAAGAACTTTTAATTTGTTTACCTTTAGCACAATCTTCACATTGTGAATCTTTAACAAAGTTTAAACTTGGTAGTCCTCTTACCAAGCTTTTCTTTGATAGCTTTGAAATTAATTTTATATTTGCGTGTCCAAGACTTGTGTGCCAAATCCAAGGATGACCATCCACTGTGGTAAGACATTTTATATCTTGATCTACAAACTCATTCATCTCAAAAATATATACATTAGATTTTCTAAGGACAACAAAAATGACTTTATCTTTAAGGCTAACAGTGCATTTATTCGGTTTAAAAACAATATCATAGCCTTTATCACTTAGTTGACTAATGCTAATAAGATTATGATTTAGTCATTTTACTAAGTAAACATCCTCAATGATGGGAGAATGTTTCTTACCAATATTACCCATGCCAACAATTTTACCTTTCTCGATACTGCCGAAGGGTACATTATCTCCTTCTATCATTGATAGGGTTGCAAAAAGATCTTTAATGTCCGTCATGTGATGAGAGCAACCATTATAAAGGTAACACACTTTTTTACGTCTTATGTGAGACGTTCCCTATAGGTAAAGAAGTAGTAAAAATTTTAGGTACCTAAATCTTAGATCCTTGAATGTTAGCACTCTTAGTACCCTTAGGTACCCACATCAACCCATAATCATAAACATTATTTCTAATTCTACAATGTGTAGAGATGTGACCGTGTCTCATGCAATAAGTGCAAATGAAATTTTTCTTATGTGTAGGTGCATGAGATTTATGAAGTCTTTTTCTACCAAGATAAGGGTGAGCATGACTAGATTTCAACAAGGAGATTTCATTGTTTAATTTTTCAATTTTTAACCTAAATTGTTTATTTTCAAAACCAGGATCTTCAATTATTTTATCTTTTAAGGCAATAGCATCATTCATTGATGATTGTAATAATTCAAGTTTTGAATCACATGAGTTGTGTAATTTTTTAAATGAAGAATATTCTTTGGCAAACTGTTTAAACTCAAAATTTAGTTCGGCATGAGAATTTTCTAATTCATCTTGCATATCTTCAGGATTGGATGTTACCTCATCCTCATGAGCCATAAAGCATTTGTTTGGATCTTGGAATGCACATTTTGTGGATTCTTCATCACTATCCGAATCGCTAGGTTCAGATTCCTCCCATCCCACATACATGACCTTCTTCTTCTATACTTTATATACTTCTCTTTTATTTTGGGGCAATCTCTTGCCATATGTCCTGGTTCATGGCATTCAAAGCATTTTCATACACATGAAGAGAATTTGTTAGAACGATTAATTTTGAAATTTTTGTTCATTCTTACCAATCTTGATATTCTCTTGGAGAGGTGTGCCAATTCTTTAGAGACATCAATTTCACTATCCGAAGAGGAGGAGTCGCTCTCAATTGCTTCCTTAAGCGTAATTGATTTCATCTTTTGAGTAGGCTCTTCACTTGTTCACAGGGGTTCTTCATCCTTCTCCTTGATCTTTTTCTCATGAACCTTGAGTTTGCCAGTGAGGCCATCAAGGGTGAGCTCTGTGAGATCATTTGCCTCCTCTATAGTCGTTGCCTTAGGCTCCCATGGTGGTGTAAGAGATAGATGGATCTTATAATTCTTCTCTTGGTTCTTAACCACCTTGTCAAGACTATGTAATTAATTCATAATGTTGGTAACCCGACAAAACATGGCATCAGTGGACTCATTTGGAAGAATTTTAAATAGTTCGTATTCATGCATGAGACTACTAATTTTTGAGTCCTTGACTTGAGGAGTTCCTTCATGGGTTATGCATAATTTCTTCCAAATTTTATGTGCGGTTGCACAAGTGGAGACTCTATTATACTTATTAGGTGTGAGTCGACAAATCAAGGCATTCATAGCTTTAACATTGAGAGTGGCCAAATTCCTTTCATCCTCGGTCATGTCATGACTAGATTTTTCAACATATTTATTCTTAATAATATCTAGGATATCAATATCAATGCATCTCAAGTAAATACGCATCCTAGCTTTTCAATATGTAAAATTATTGCTATTAAACAATGGAGCTCTAGTAGTTGGTTGACCTTCAAGAGCATGCACATTCATGTTTGATTCCATTCGGATCTTTACTCTAAAGTGATTAAACCTAAACAAATATAGAGACCAAGGCTCTAATACTAAATAAAATTACCCTAGAGGGGAGGGGGGTGAATAGGGTAATCAAACAATAATATGCAACTAATAAAAATTCAAGGCAATTTTAGACAAAAATAAAGAAACAAGACAATAATTAAAAAGAGAGTTAGAGATAGTTAGCCAAATGTGACGCCGATGTGTTCATGAGGTTTGGTCTTCTCGACCTACGTCCCCGACTTCCTCTCCTGATAGAAATCCACTATATAACCCGGTTTGGAAGCCGGAACTTATTCACAATGATCTCTTCGAGATTGAACACTCCACACAATGATCTCCTCGAGATCATGCTCTTCATGAAATACAAGAAGAAAGAGAAGGATCTCTCTTACAACAATCATATGGCAAGGATCAAGAGATGAACAATTGAAGCTCAGGGATTTGTGGGATGTGAAAGTGAAAACCGAAATAATTTTGGACTTGAGGAAGAATGAAAGTTTAAGCTTGAAGTCTCAAAAACAAAACTCAAGTATTTCTTTTGTTTTTCTTAGTTTTCTTGATTTCTTGGTAAGAACAATAAATGAGAGTTGAGGGATATTTATAGTTTCTCAAGACAACAGCCCAAAACCAAAGAAAATCCCTAAAATTAACAAATCCCTTAAAATCAGGAAGTCTGGAAAACTAGTCATTAATGTTGACAATGCGATCAGTCGAATGATGGTGAAAATTGGTCAAATGGTCGGTAGATCATTAGCAGATTAGAAAAATAGAAATGAACTATCGGTTAACTGATGGTGTGCTATCGTCTGTCTAATAAGTTCTTATCGGTCGACAGATAAGTATGTATCGGTCGACTGATAGAAGTCCGACTACAAATGCTAAAAAATCCTACTGATCTGTCGACTGATCTGAAATCTGTTGACTGATAAGATGATATTCTAATACGCTGATTTTTCCCAGAGCAACTGATTTTGTAAATTTAATTTAAAATATTAAATTAACTTCAAAAATAGTAAAACTTGGAAAAAATACTTATATATATGAAAATATATATGTTATAGAAAGATTTTTCTAAAATAGCACTTCGTATTTGTCAAAACTTATCATTTTGCAAAAAAACCGTTAAAAATATGAATGTGTGTGTTTGATCTCAAATTTGCTTCAAGAGTTATCTACTTTAATTCTTGCCTATATTATGATCTAGAGTGAAGTAAAAAATGCAAATATTGCTTTAAGTGTCGATATTTGCTAAGATTGGTTAATGAAGCTCTTCTTGAATATATACTTGAAAGCTCTTCTTTATTTGATATTCACGTGAGTCGATCTTTGAGCTATTTAGGGCTTCTTTATCAACTTGCCTCCACCTCCATGGATATCATCGTTATGGTGCAAAATCCATCCATCCTCTAATAATAGCACTATATTGCTTATAAATACTTCCTATGTAATATCACTTAACATGCAATTAGTACCAATAATAGGGTTTGTAAATCATCATCAAAACATGAGACCTAACAGAAGATTCTTAGCTTGGGTATAGTGTTTGTTAGTTTAGGTGTTTTACTTTATGTTTATACTTAAAGCTCAAACAATACACATACACATTATTTTGTTTTATTGCTTTCATTGTTTATTCACCTTGTTAAAGAATTTTTGAATATATTTGTGGATAAGTTTAGACATAAAATATATATATCAGTTACATATTTATTACATTATATATCTATTTGGAAAGATAACTTGTTTTTGGATTAGAAACTTAATGATACTATTTTGCGTCTTTTTAAAAGTCTATTAATCCATTTAAAAATATCTCCAAACCTATTTGAAATGATTTCCTCAGAATTAAGTGTTTAACGATTTCGTATTTTTTTATGATTCTGTTAATGTATGAAATCATATCGTAAATTTTGCAAAATAACGAGTTTATACAAATGGGAAGTGCTATTTTAGAAATTTCTCTTCTAACATGTTTATTTTCGTATGTATAAACGCTTTCCTAAGTTTCATAATTTTTGGAGTTGTTTGGCTATATTTCTTTGTTGCTTTTATTTACTACAAAAATAGTCAACCAAGTGACCAAATGGTAGACAGTTGACTTGGCAGAAGCTATTTTTACAGCAACTGCTATTTCAGTCGACCAGTCAATCGGTTGCTTGAATCAGTCGACTGAACAGTCTTTTCTGTCGACCGACCAAGTTTTTCAGTCGACTTGCCAAAAGCTGTTTTTACAGCAACTGCTATTTCAGTCGACCAGTCAACCAATTATGTTTGTCAGTCGACCAACTTTGTTTTATTTTTTCCTAGAACTAGTCAACGATCGAATTGCTCAGTCGAGCGATACACCTATCAATCGACTGATCATGTTTTGACTATAACGACTAGTTTTTGATTTGATTTGTTTGAGAGGCTATAAATAGTCCTCAATACTTATTTGAAACAAGAGAAGTTTTTGGGCAGTTTGCTCCACATTTTTGAGAAAGGTCTAGTGTGTTTTTTTATGTAGAAAAAAGAGTTTTACAAAAGCATCTCGATTTCGTTCTCGAGGAATTCATCTTAAAATCTCAATCTCTCCTTGTTTTGGAGAGATTTTCTAAACTCTTCCTCTACCTAATTTATATTTTTATTCTCATATATAAGCTAGATTTATTTGAGTTTGATTTTGTTTTACTCATTGTTTACACACACAACGACTTGAGCTTTAGTGTTTCATATTAAATACAATTGGGTTGTGAGAGTGTTTCATTGAGAGATGTATATATTTACTTTTCTTCTATTAAGAAAACAAAATCTTTATTCGCACGTATTATTAAACAAGTTGTAATTCACAAAGATACTTAGAGGAGTAGTTGGGAAAGACCGGGGTTAATTCCAAGAGGAGTGGGTTTGTTGTTGTGACGCCCCAGGGTTCACACAAGGCTGCAGTCCCAGGTGAAAGCCGGATTGTTAAACCTGCCAAGCACCAACCACCATGCTATGACAAGATTCACCATCACAATCACTATCTCTCTAGTGGAAACAATAAATAGGTGCAGGTATAGACAGGTAAAAATAAAAATAGGACAACACTGGATATACACAGAAGAAGCATAAGAAAAATCAATAATGAGCCCAACTAGAATAAAATAGACATATCTCTGAGTCTGAACTGAATCTCAAATACAATGAGTCACATAAACAAAGTCTCACAGTAGCTCTCAACTCTATGAAACAAAATACCAACTAGATTCTGAAATTTATCAACTACATATGGAGTTCTGTAATAACTACAAAATATAATAAGTAACTAAATGGACAACTAAGAAGTCCCATCAACCTGCGACTCTCCGTGCGCCAGACTCGCTGCCTGAAAGGGGGGAAAACAACGAGCATCAAAGCGCTAGCTAGATCATCACTACCTCTCCCCAGGGGAAAGGGTAGGAGTATATAAGAAAATAGAGTCAGTACATACATATATCAAATTATTCATATAACTCTTTATGAATGAAAAACAAATAATCAATGATAAATACTCCAATCTCCAACATAAAGAATAATCATCTCATCTCGAATTACGTCCGAGTGACCTACTCTAATATAAAAGGATACCAACTAAGCTAAAACAAATATATCTGCCGTCCATAACGGGTGTATCAAATTCTCAAAGGAAATACCCTACTCGCGGGCAATCTATCTGGGAAGTACCCTACTCGTGGGCAATCTATCTGGGAAGTAAAACTTACAACTGATCAATTATCTATGTGTGTATCATCTTGTACTATAGCGATACTTTTATAATGCTCGTTACTCAATCGCTCTGTGGCAATAGGGTTTATTATTTTCCTATTCCGGATACATATAATAACGATACTGTTGTAATACTCTTACTCAATCGTTCTGCGGCAATAGGGTTTATTATTTTCCTATTCTGGATGCATGTAATAACGATACTATTGTAATACTCTTACTCAATCGTTCTGCGGCAAATGGGTTTCATCTTTCTATTTCCGGACACGTATAGAACATCATTATTCATGTGTTTATCAATTTAACTCGTGTGAAAAGTGTGTCAATCTAACACAATATAACATACATGCACAAATCTTGGTGTGTGTGTCCACATCTGAAGTTCACCATCATCCCAGATATTAAACAACTCTTAATCATTATAATATAATAGTACAAGATCGAGAAACTCTCTCAAAAATAACAAACAAGAGCGAAACTCAAGAAACCTTTACGTAATATATCAATTTATTTCAAAACAGCATATCTGCAGTTTTCTACAGAATATATTATTACTAAATTGAGAATATCTTTCTCTAGACAAACTCTTTTTAAGAATAGTTTTTTGTTTTAGAAACTAGACTCACATAGATATCATTTTACACTGATTTGGTTCAGTTTGGAGTTCATATGATATTTCTAATTTCTAGTTAAACATTTTATATGTGCAGCAGATTTTCTACAGAATATATTATCAGTAAATTGAGCATATCTTTCTCTAGGAAAACTATCTTTAGGTATGGTTTTTTGTTTTGAAATCTAGATTCACATATCTTTCAATTGGCATTAGTTTGGTTCAATTTGGATTTTATTTGTTATTTCAAATTTTTAGTTCAATAGTATATATGTGCAGCAGATTTTCAGCAGAACATAATAAGCATGATTATTTGCACAAGAAATCATATGTAAACCTTCAATCATGCACGAAACTTTAAAACGAAGAATAAGACATCTAAATTTAGATAAACAATGTTTTAAATTATTTTCAGATCTTAAAATACTTCTGTAAATTCATGCTTAATCTCTTTAACATGAAAAGACCTAGTCTTTATACATATATACAAAAGATCCAATTTTTATACACAAATTAATTGATTAGGCTCTATAAAACTCATTAAAAACTCTTCAAAAATATTTTAAAAACTGATAGGGTGATTAGTAGAGATGATACTCGTCTGGGGTTGTAGGAAAACTTGTTAGAAGCAACGTCGAAGGAGATCTCCACTCCAAAAGCCAAAAATCAACAAAAACCCAACTTGTAAGCCTCCAATCTTCTCTAAGAATTCAAAATAGGGTTTATGAGGGTTTGGTGGCTGTTAGGATTCTTAGATATGATAAAAGAAAAGAATTTTTGTGAAAAAATACAGGTATTTATAGAGGCGAACCCGAAACAAACCTGTTAGACCTGAACCAGGAAATCTAGTCTGACTAGAAAAATAACCTTCTGTATTTTGGCTGTAACATTCTCATCCGACAACAGAATGAGGTAATCTAAGACTTGTTGGAAATCTGTTGAAAAGACCTACAACCTTGATCTTTTACACTTTTCCAAATTCTAACTGTATCGGTGTGCAAAATATAAAAACTCATAACTGGTCATTATTCCCAGATTTTTACTCTTTTGGCCTTTGTGCATGTTTTGTGCATTTGCACTCATATTTTTACAAATATACATTGAATTGATCTTAAATCAATTTTTATCATATCCTAATATCAAAATATATTATTTTTCACCATATAACATATTTATCATTATTTATCATAAAATATTCAAATTTGCGGGGTTTTACAGTTGTAAATCCTAAGGAGATGTTGTAACTCTAAACACTTGAGGAAGTTGACACGAGTAGTCCAACACTTAGAGGAGTATAGTTTGTGTAATTGACATCGTGTGCATTACAAAAGTTATCTGTGAACTTTGGAAACCATTTTGTGTAGTTCTTGAGTTATAGTAGAGATCTCCTCAAGGTGAGGAGTGGAGACGTAAGTCAAGGGTTTACCGAACTCTGTAATCATATCGTATGTTTGCGATTATTTTTAGCACACTATTATTCTTCATCTTGTGATTGTGTTTATATCCCCTATTGACTCATTGTTTATCTTTGCATATCTCTTTGTATATCATATCGTTAGGATATTGCCTTGTAAAGTTTTAATTTGGCATTGTAATCTTATTAGATTAGCTTTGTCCTATTCACCCCCCTCTATGGTACTTTCATGTTGCACTAACTCAGGACCAAGAAGTTTCTTTTCTCCAACATCGTCCCAGTGTATATGTGAACTACACTTCCTTCCATTTAGATCTTCATACGGTGACATCTTAATGCAAGACCGGTAACTATTATTATATGCAAACTCTACCAATGGTAATTTCTCCTCCCATGATCCTTTCAAATCAAGGATACAACATCTTAACATATCCTCGAGAGTTTGAAGTGTTCTCTCTAATTGGCCATCCGTTTGTGGATGATATGCTGAGCTAAAACAAAGTTTACTCTGAAGAACTTTGTGCACACCTTTCTAATACTCTGATACGAATCTAGGATCTCTATCGGAGACTATCTCCACGGGTACACAATAAAGTCTGACTACTTCAGCAATATACAACTTCACAAGCTTCTCTAAGGAAAACTTTATATTGATTGGCAAGAAGTGAACCAACTTAGTCAGACGGTCCATTATGACCCTTATAGTATTGCTACAAGTCACACCCCGGACCCACGAGCCTGTTGGCGCATACAAGCCGTGGGATCCACCGAGAGAAACTTGATGTTGGATAAAGTTTATTGTTAAAATGCTAGCACTAGTTATTCTTGGGTATTAGGCTTTTCTCTATTTAAATCACTAAATATTTTTTCACACTAGTCCATGTGGGACTAAAGTGGGGGTGTCACAATCACCCAACCTTATAAAGACAATGTCCTCCTCGTCACTAAATGACAATTGGCATATTCCAATGTCACTTAACAGGTAATGTAGACTATAGACGTGGCTCTGTCATGCCCTGGGTCCATGGGCCCATTAGTGTTTGTAAGCCGTAGGACCAACCGAGAGCAACTCGATGTTGGCTAAAATTCACTGCCAAAATACTAGCGCTAGTTGTTGTTAGACCTTGGGATTTTCTCTATTTAAACCACTAAAATTTTTTCACACTAATCCATGTGGGACTAAAGTGGGGAGTCATAATCATCCCACCTTACAAAAACGATGTCCTCGTCGTCACGACATGATAATTGGCACATCCTAGTGTCATTGTTAGGCGATGTGGACTCTAGAGGTGGTTTCTACGAGCTCTAGAGGTGGCTCTCACTATATCCATACGGTGTAGCACTTAGTCCTGTATAGCACTTAGCTCCATAATTCTGGCTGGCAACTTCTTTGATACCATTTGCACGTCCCGGCCCCATGGGCCCGTTAGTGCGTGTAAGCCGTGGGATCTACCAAGAGCAACTCGATGTTGGCTTAAATCCATTACCAAATACTAGCACTAGTTGATCTTAGACATTGGGCTTTTTTCTATTTAAACCAATAATATTTTTCATACTAGTCCATGTGGAACTAAAGTGGGGTGTCACAGGCTCCTACAGGCTCTAGAGGTGGCTCCCATTGCATCCACATGGTGTAACACTTGGTACTGTATATCACTTAGCTCTACACTTCCGGATGGCAGCGGTTTTGATACCATTTATCACGCTCTAGTCCCACGGACCCGTTAGCGCGTGCAAGCCATGAGACCCACCGAGAGCAACTCGATGTTAGATAAAGTCCATTATCAAATTGCTAGCAGTAGACATTCTGGGCCTTGAGATTTTCTCTTTTAAATCACTAACACTTATTCATAGTAGATCTTGTGGGACTAAAGTGGTGGTGTCACTGTACATCTTGTAGATCTTGGTAACCCTGTGACAAAATTGTAGGATCTGAAATAGATACACTAGAACACTAGAGGGGGGTGAATAGTATTCTTTTAAAATTATTGCAAAGTAGATAATAAATTGCAAAGAAAAAT
>BQKN01065883.1:579766-601429 GCA_022839385.1 Asparagus kiusianus | reverse complement strand
TAAATTGTTATCATCAAAACACTATCATGGAGATATGATATTCAACAAAAATCTATTGTAATTTTCTCCCACTTCCACATTGGTATGTTGAGATTCTGAGTTAATCCGGCTAGTGTCTAATTCTATGCTTTTACTTGCTAACATATCTCACACTCTAAATCATATTTGCTAATATACCTCTTCATATTATTTCACTAGTATATCTCCTTTAAATCTTTGTACATTTTGGTTCCACCAGGGTGTATTGTATATCCAAAATGATGAGTCTTCTTCAAAATCTTCTGTTGGCCCTATAGTTTTGATGATGATTTGTCAAACAATTTATAGCTAATATATTTTCTAGTTTTTTGTGGTTTGTTTTTCTCTTTACAAGATTTCAATACACAGTAATCAAGAGTTAAAGATTCAAGTTCATGTGTGTGCATTCACCTAGGTATAAGAATAGTTTGCTTACATATATCATATGATTATATTTAAGCTTAATATGTAAACACAGCACAAGTTTGACTTTTTATATTATACAAATGATTTTTATAAAATATTGTTACAATAGCTTTTATTTTATGTTTACATCTCTTTCATACTTCATTATATATATATATATATAATGTATGCATGATATATATATACAAGTTTACAAGTCATAGTTCAATTTTCATGTTCACGAAAAAAACAGGTTTTCTGAACACTTTTTAAAAACAGTGAGTTTTCACAAATAAAAATTGCATTTCCAAAAATTCCTTCTCAAACATGTTTATTTTATCATTTAGAAACTTTCCCCAAAGTTATACTATTTTTGGAAATAATTTGATATTTTTTATGTATTTTCAAAGTCAGCCAAAAACAGGTTCAAAACCTGATTTCAACATGTATCAGTTTGCGGTCGACCTTGTTGGTCGACCACCAGTAGTTCTTTTACATATTATACCCTTTATTGGATCGCAGTCGACTGTGACGGTCGATCGTGGCTCAATCCAGAGACTTTCACGATCGACCGCCACGTTCGACCGCTAGCTTTTTGTGCTTTACGGTCGATCGTCATTTTCTCACGGTCGACCGCCGAACTCATTATTGTTTTGCAACGGCTATATTCTGATTTGATTCTATGGGGGTATTTTGGTCTTTTCAATGTTGCTTTGGCTGATGTCTTGAGTGGGTATAAATACCACATTGCTCTCCTCTTTCAATAACCAAGAGTTTGTTTTACAGTGAGTTTTTAACAAAAGATTAAGAGGTGTTTAAGAACTGTTTAAGCTGATTTTAGTTGTCTGTTTCAAAAGAAGTTTTCTACAACAAAAAGAGGCTTTCAATTCCAACTGAGGATCCTATCCTCATCATCATCTACTATTCTTCTTGTTTATTGACAAGTTTTCTAAAATCTTTCTTATATAGCTTATTGATTCATTTTCATAACTTAGCTATATTTAAATTGAGTTGCATATTTTTCTATTCACTGTTATCACACACACTGTTTTGAGCTTATAGTATTTCCATACCATATATTATTGGGTAGTGGTGTGTGATTTAGTGAGAGTGAGCTTCATTGTGTTCTCATTTGTTATCGAGAACAAATCATTATATTTAACCATTATTGTGAGTATCACTTGTAATACACTTGTACACCGAGAGAAGTGTGAGGCGTGAGACAGGATCGAATCCAATAGGAGTGGCATCGGTTGATGAACCTAAGGAGAGGTTGTATCCGAGCACTTGAGGAGGAGGACACGAGTTAGGTTCCTACACTTAGTTTGTAAGGTGTGGTTGCATAGTGTTTGTTGTGTGAAAGTTTCCGGTAAACTTGTAAACCGAGTGTGTAAAAGTTCCGGCTTCCAAATCGGATTGTGATAGTAGAGATCTCCTCAAGGTGAGGAGCGGGGACGTAGGTCGTGGTGACCGAACCTTGTAAACATATCGTGTGTTTGTATTTTGCTTAGCGTATATTTTATTTGTGCTTACTCATATCATTCTTGTTCATATTCATATCATATAATTCTAGCAAGAACAAATTAATCGATATAATTTTAATTGGCATTTAATCGGGATTAGATTAGCATAAGACACCAATCACCCCTCCTCTAGGGTCTAACAACTGGTATCAGAGCTTGGTGCTTTTTGATTTAAGGTCTAATCACCTTGAGTTAAAGATCCAAGTTATCGTTTTTGTGCTAATCTAGTTTTGGTTATATTTTTCTTCTTGCATACAATCATTATGGATATGTATGATGCATCTAGTTTAGGTTATGTTATTAATGTTGCTCCTCATTTGGATATTTTTCCCTATGCTCAATAGCGTGTTAGATTCAAACTTTTTGTTCAATCTAAACAATTCGATTTATGGGAAATTATTGAGGAGGCTTATATTATTCCCACTTCGAAAAAATCCAAGTGGAATAAAGATGATAAAAGAATGTTTAATATGAACATGCTTCTGTTAGAATATTTTCTTAGTGCCTTTCACTCATCTTTTTCTAAAAAATTTGCTCATTTTGATAGTGCTTACACCTTATGGAAATTTATTGGAGCACATCAAGAGGACCTGGAGGCTATTCAATAAGCGTTGGAAAATCCCGCTTTGAGTTCTAAAGAAGCCTCATCTCCATGTACACTGCCACTAGGTGATAACCCTAGTGAGGTTTGCGAGCTTGACAACGATGATGTTATTACTTTTGATGAGCTTGTTCTTGAGTTTGAAAAATTATACAATTGCTATATTGATGTTAATATGAAATTCATTCATGAAACACTAGCTACTAAGTTTGATTTCATTACAAATGAAAATATAATTCTTAAAGAATGCAATGAAAATTTAAGATTAGAAAATGCTAGTTTGCTTCATGAAAAATATGATACCATATTAGAAGTAGATAAACTAAAATCTATGATTGTAGGTGTCTAAAAATGCCAATAGGTATCCACGCACAGCTCGAGGCAGAGAGAAGGTGATGAACGCCACTATCTAAGTCTAAGAGGATTATCCGACGGCGATGAACACATGAAGCGAAACGGCGAACCGAATAGCCTATATACTCACCAACCACCAAATCGGCGAACCAAGTGGCATGCGTGCTAATCGGCCACCTCCAAGTGGCCCGTGTACTCACCAGCCACCAAATAGACGAACCAAGTGGCCCGCACGCTCATCGGCCACCGACAAACTATCCATGCGTTCGCGAAACGAATCAGGAAAGCGTACAAGTCAACGAAACGACAAAATACACGAAACGACGGGACAAGTCAAAACCCGACAAAACAGATAAAGCCCCTGGCGACCGAATCGCGCCAAAGCGACTCGGTCAGACCAGTGGCTCGGCCACGGGCTGAGCCACTATATAGTGGCTCGGCCAAGGCCGAGCCACAGGTGACTGTTTGGCCAAAACGTAATTTTTCGGTTCTTTAATGGATTCTTTCGGGATTTGGGGTTCCAACTGCTCTGATATTGTTGTTAGACAGTTTCTAACTGAAGATCGAGAGGATCCTTCGTTTTGATCTAAGAAAACCACCAACCAAGCCTATAAATAGAGGCTCGGGTGTTCATTTTTTGAGGAGGAGATCAAGAGGGCGAGGTGCTGCCGGTTTCTCAAGTGCATAGCCACGAATTTCAGAGAGGGTTAGCAGATCTTGGCGATCTCCTGTGCATAAAGAGTGGAGTTCGAGAGATCTGAGTCCCGTCCCCTATTCCTCCAGATTTAAGCTTGGTCTTAAATCCCGAGTAGAGCCGTGATTTTGCTTAGTCAAAATCACCGCTACTGCAATTACTTCCTTCGTGAAGTGAGAGCATTGATTATCCAACTTCTGCTAACCGGATCAGATCCGTGGCGGTCCACGGATATTAACGTCCCCGACACAGGCAAAGATCTCACGCAAGCAGCGGGTGATAAACGTCCGTTGCGCTGTTTGACAAGAGTTGTAATCTTTATTTCCATTGTGTAAAGGAGATCTTATAAAAAGATCGACTTTCTTTTTTTTTTGAACCTATTATAATGGCTGAAATTGTAATGAGTTCGTCACTAATGAAAATATCAACTTTTGACCCAAACACGCTGGCGACCACAGTAGGAGTTCGCCTTTTTCTCAACTTTTGACCCACTATGGTCGCCAGTTTGTTTCCGGAGAAAATTGATTGTTTCATTGCGGGATTCATTACAAACTTCATACATTTATAAAGAATACAAAAATTAGTCTTTTTATAAGACCTTTACACAATGAAAACAAAACAAAAGTACAATTCTCTTCAAACAGCACATAGATCGTTTATTGGTCTTCTGCTTGCGTGGGATCTTGGCCTGTGTCGGGGATGTTGATATACGTGGACTACCGTCGATCAGATCTGATTGCTAAAAATTCGGGCAGAGCTTCATTGATTCGCGAATGAATCATGAAACCGTAGCGCTTATCTTGGTAACGGTGAGATAATTGCTCTTCTTAAGATTATCGCAACGGGATAATCTTAAGGAACGGACCCAGGGAACTGCAGATCAGACGAGTTCCTCTTCTTTATGCCGACGAACTCGATCAGATCTCTACTCTCCTCTCTGAAATTCGTGCACTTTTGATCTTCAATCCGGCAGGGCTTCGGCAACGCTCGAGAATTCCAGCTCTCCAAAAAATGAAGGTCCTGGGGCTGTATTTATAGGCTCTGGGGAATCCAGGCGGTTAACGTCAAAAACGGTTCAAAATAGCCAAAAACAGCCAAAAACAGCCAAGAACAGCATTCTGGGGGTTCTGGACACCCCTGGATGCCTGGCCGAGACACCAATGAGTGTCTCGGCCTGGCCGAGACACCTTTGGGTGTCTCGGCCATGGCCGAGATACTTGTGAATGTCTCGGGTATTTTGATGATAACTTTCTCATATAATCTCCAAATGACCTGATCTAAGATGCATTGGAAAGCTGACAAAGAGATCTACAACTTTCATGTTTTGAGTTTCTTCAGATTCGAAATGGATTATGGTCAAAATAGCTCCACAAGGTCTGAGATACCTTTGAATGTCTCGGCCATGGCCGAGACACTTGTGAGTGTCTCGGGTATTTTGATCATAACTTTCTCATATGATCTCAAAATGACCTGATCCAAGATGCATTGGAAAGCTGACAAAGATATATACAACTTTCATGTTTTGAGTGTCTTTAGATTCGAATCGGATCATGGTCAAAACTACTACACAATGTCCGAGACACCTTTGGGTATCTCGGCCATGGCCGAGACACTTGTGAGTGTCTTGGGTATTTTGATCATAACTTCCTCATATGAACTCTAAATGACCTGATCCAAGATGCATTAGAAATCAGACAAAGAGATCTATAACTTTCATGTTTTAAATTTTTTCAGATTCGAATCGGATCATGATCAAAACAGCTCTACAAGGTCCGAGACACCTTTGGGTGTCTCGGCCATGGCCGAGACACTCATGGGTGTCTCGGCCAATCCGAGACACCAATGGGTGTCTCGGCTAATCCGAGACACCTCTGGGTGTCTCGGCTTGGCCAAGACACCTCTGGATGTCTCGGCCAAGCCGAGACACCTTTGGGTATCTCGGGTTGGCCGAGACACCTCTGGGTGTCTCGCCGAGTCCCGGGACGTAGTCCTGCGCGTTCTGTCCGTTTTCACCATATCTTCGTCGTCTAAACTCGGAATCATGTGATTTAAGATGTGTCGGAAAGCTGTCGAGAAGATCTAAAAGTTATAATGATTAAAACTTTTGTGGAATGGATGAGACATGGAAGGCATTTCGCCGTTTATAAATAACACGAGGTTCCCGATCAGTTCGTATCCTCGTTATTCTGAAATTCCGTTACTTCACTTAGTTCGTCGATTCACTTCAAGCGTTTGTCGATGTCAATCAAGCTTCTGTGACTTGGATAGTGACATTCATCATCTTTTCTTAGCGCTGAGCTATTCGTGGAGACCTATAGGAAATTTTCGATGCCTACAGATACCCACTCCAAAGCGTTCCAGCCTCGTTTCTTTTATAGAAGGGGCTGGAATACATTGGATGTGATTGGTCTTACCTTTGGTCAGCGTAAAAGACCTGTAGTTAGCTTTAATTCTTGACTCCTCCGATTTTCAATCTATTCGATGCTTTGACGAATAGTTAAAGTTCTTGTGGCGCTGCGTTTATCGTCTGGCCATCATCAGAGTCTCGAATCTAAAACTGACGAATTGAGTTTGGCTCATGCCGCTGAGTTGACTTAGAACTAACTATCTTCGTTGAATCGTGCTGGCTTAGGGTTTCAGATCACCGTACATTTATTTTTTTTGTCACAGCGCGTTGACCGACGTCGACCTTAGGGTTTCGGGTCGTCCGACATTGAATTTTCATCGCAACGCATTGACCGGCATTGACCTAGGGTTACGCATTGACCGACGTTGCCCTAGGGCTTCGGATCGTCTGACGTTGACTTTTCATCGCAACGCGTTGACCGGCGTTGACCTAGGGTTATGCATTGACCGGCATTGCCCTAGGGTTTCGGATCCGCCTGACATCGACACAGTTTAAGCTCCTAAGGTATTGGAGCATGGCGGTTCCAAATGTTGGGGCTACAGGACCAACTATTAAAGCTAATTCATCTGCATGTGTGGATCTTATGTTGATGTTGTTGGATACTCGAGTCACGAGACCAACTATCGGAGCTGGTGCGTCATTGACTCGCATTTATAGAATTTTTGGCAAATTCTCAGCCATCAACGGGTTTGATGAGCCTTTACCGACGACCGTTTGAGTCGGGCTGGCATGCGGATTGTTTAAATCCGTTCCGCATGTGATGTTAAGCTAAAAGAGTTAACCCTTTTAGTGCTATGACATTAAATACATAGACTTCGTCTTTCTCTTGTGAAAAGACTAAACAGCGACGTGTATCAGACGTTGACTTAGTATTTTTGGCAAATCCTTAGCCCCCAATGGATTTGACATGCTTTTACCGATTACCGTTTGAATCGGGTTTACATGCGGATTGTTTTAAGTCCGTTCCGCATGTGACGTTGTGCTAAAGGAATGAACTCCCTTAGACTTGATGCTACGATATTGAATATGTAGACTTCGTCATTATTACAAGAATAGGCTACCCAACAACGTGTGTTAGACGCTGACCTATCCCTACTTAGGCTTCGGGATTAAACTCCCCAGACTGGAATTCTGGTGTCTTCTTCAATCGGTGAAAGACTAAACCAGCAACGCGTGTTAGGCGTTGACTTATCTCTATTTAGGAGTCGAGATAAAATTCCCCACGCGTGTAAGGCGCGGATTTTGGTGTTATGAATAACAACCTGCCACAATATTGAATATGTGAGCTTTTGTCATTTTTTACGGTTAAGGACTAACCGGCAACACGTGTCAGGTGTTGACTTATCTCTATTTAGGAGTTGAGATGAAATTCCCTAGACTTGGATTCTGGTGTCTTTTCAATCGGTGAAAGACCAAACCGGCAACGCGTGTTAGACATAGGCTTATCCCTACTTAGGCTTCAGGATAAAATTCCCCGTGCGTGTGAGGCATGGATTTTGGTGTTATTAATAACAACCTGCCACAATATCGAATATGTGGGCTTTTGTCCTTTTTACGGTAAAAGACTGACCGACAACGCGTGTTAGGCGCTGACTTATCCCTACTTAGGATTCGGGATAAAATTCCCCACGCGTGTAAGGCACGAATTATGGTGTTATTAATAACAACCTATCACAATATGGAATATGTTGGCCTTTGTTCTTTTTACAGTTAAGAACTAACCGGCAACGCGTGTTAGGCGTTGACTTATCCATACTCAGGATTCGGGATCAAATTCCCCAGACTTGAATTCTGGTGTTTTTTCAATCGGTGAAAGACTAAACCAGCAACGCGTGTTAGGCGTTGACTTATCCCCTCTTAGGATTCGGGATAAAATTCCCCGTTCATGTGAGACACGGATTTTAGGAGTTTGAAAAAGCGGAGTCTTCTCTTGGGGCAAAGACGAACCCGATACGAGAGAGGAAGAATTTTATATTCTATCTCCCAAAGCTGAAGAGGAAGAATTTTATATTCTATCTCCAGTTGTAAAAGGAAACTCAAAGTGGGATCTCTACTTCAAGAATCCGGGAAGGCGAAACTAAGAGTGGGATCTCCACTTCGAGAATCAAAAAGATTCGAATAACCCTAACTGTCGGAAGGTTTGATTACCGAACTAAAGATGGATTTCTTATTTATCGAGAGTGAATTATAGTTCTGGTCCATACTGTAGGAAGGTTTGACCAAGCGGGAGTTTGAGGTGACCCTAACTGTAAGAAGGTTTGATCACTCGATTTGAAAATGGACCTCTCGTTTATTCGAGGAATCAAGAGGGGATTTTGGTTTTGGCCCTAACTGTAGGAAAGTTTGACCGAGTGGGAGGTTTGAAACGATCCTAACTGTAGGAAGGTTTGATCGCTTAATTTGTGGGCCCCTCGTTCATTGGAGGAATCGAGAGGGGATTTTGGTTGTGGTCCTAACTATAGGAAGGTTTGACCAGGTAAACGGTGGGAGTAGGAGTACAAATCATAGTAGGAGTGTTGACTTGTACAAATCACTCAGTAGGGGTTCTTAGTGTCAAGTGATAAGGACTTAACACGAAGGGGTTTGACAATTCATCAAAGATTGACATATCAAAATTTCAAGCATTATGTCCAGAATTTAATAATAGGAATGTTGAGTGCACAAACACATAGAAGTTTGAGTGGATTCATCTGAAATGAATTTTGGTGGTCCCACCGTCAATTAGTCTGATCGATGGGGGATTTTGTGGTGGAAGACTATGAGTCGTCAAACACCAATGAGAGTTTTGTGAAGGATGATTGATCCAACAAAGTGATCGAATCTTGTCTCAGCAAAAGAGTGTTTGGAAATCACGGTGGGTTTAGTGCTTATCACTTTATTTGTAATTATCGGGTTATCCCTAAGAAAATTACATGTAAAAATTCTTCCGGGAACTTCCCGTTACATGAATCATCCACCCCCAGCTTTCTTCATGAAACTGGGTCTAACTTCATAATGAGTTACATGACCAGGTTATCCTTAAGAATATTACATGTAAAAAATTCTCCAAGAACTTCTCGTCAAGTGTGGGAAACAGTTTAGACTCATATACCTATTGGAGTATCAGGGAGCAGTTTAACCTCATATACCGGTTGGAGGATTGAGAAGCAGTTTATACTCGTATACTCTTCGGAGTGTTGCCGTTCTTAATTGGCTTACCCTAACGTTATGACGCCGGCTTCAACCAAGGTTTGGATGTTATTCTTTAAAGTAAAGCACGCCTTGGTGGGATGAAGGATCCTCCTGTGGTACGCGCAGTACTTCGGATCCGTAGTATTGTCAGCTTCCTCCTGATTCGTGATGGGTGGCAGCTTGATCTTGTTGTTTTCGAGAAGGGTCTCGAAGATGGCTGGAACGTCTTCGTCCTTGAATGAGTACTCTTTTTGGAGCCTCGGATCCGAAGTCTTCTGTTGTCTTTGGGGCTGCTGTTGCGACGTCTGATTAACGTCAACAACTGTTGTAGGCGCCTTCCCTTCTTCATGGGAAGCGAGACTCAGATTCAGAGGGTTAGCCATCGCTCGGCTTCTTTTGACCTTCCTCCTTCTGAGGAAACGTTCGGCCTGCTCGCCGCGTACCTTCAAATCTTTCCAGGTATTGAGCGGCTCTACTCCTATAACCTCCAAGATGTTAATGAACAAGTTGTTATGACAAGTCTGCAAGACAAATTCCTCCGTGACGTGATCCTTGCAGTTCATTACCTGATTACGGAAGCGTTTGATGAAGGTATCCACCGACTCTCCGTCTTTCTGTTTCTCATCGAAGAGCGTCCTGATTGATACATCGGCGTCATCATCAAAGAAATGAGCGAGGAACATGCTCTCCAGGTCTTCCCAGCTGTTGACGCTTCCAGACTTGAGACGACGGTACCAATCGAAGGCGGGCCCGCGAAGGGTGCCAACGAATGACCGCACCATCAAGGACTCGTTGCTAGAAATCGTGCCCAAGTGGGACTTAAAGTAGATTAGATGCTGAGTGGGCGAGCCCTTCCCGTCGAACGGCGTGAAGTTGATCAGGTTAAACTTCGCCGGATACGGGATTGAATCCCACTCTTTCGGGTAAGGACACGGAATGCCGGTCTTCTTTACCTCTTGAGCAGACATTAAAGCGTTAATTTTGCTCTCGAGGTCCTTCATCTTTTTGTCCTCATCTATTGTTCGCGGAAAAAATTGCTTTCTTTATTGAATTCATTGTTCTCTCGAGCAACAGTTTATCGGTTACAAATGATCCGGTCTTTTTATAAGATCCGGTTACAACGAAATCAAAGAAAAAAAAAGATTACAACTTTCCTTTTTTGAAAAAATCGCAAGATCCTGTTTTGCGGTCTCTTGCTTTTGTGGGTTCTTTGCCTGCGCCGGGGTTAATCTGTGAACCACCGCACGATCTTGATCCGGTCGGATCTACACGGTATAGCAGGTGTTATCTCACGAAGGAAATAACAGCTGAGGGGATTATTTCGCCAAGGAAATAATAGCCCTAGTTATCAAAATCGACCAAGCGAAATCGAGACTCTTCTCGGGATCAAAGGCCAAGCTTTGATCCGGAGGAAAACTGTGTAGATCTCAGATCTGATCTCTCTCAAACTCCTACCTTATTTGGCGTGGATGATCGCTAAGAACCGGATCTGAAAGAGCAAGTCTTCAAAGCTTCGAAACTCCGAGGTTGAGATCTTAATTCAGCAGAGCTTCGCCTCCAAAAATTCCAACCTTTGAAAAATGAGCCATCCCCCTCTATTTATAGGCACTCAAGGCTGTGCCTTGGCCCAAGTGGCCGATGCACCTAGCCACCAAAAGGTGGCCGAGGCACCTAGCCACCAAAAGGTGGCCGAGGCACCTAGCCACCAAAAGGTGGCCGAGGCATACCTGGTCAAACCTTAGGACCACAACCAAAATCCCCTCTCGATTCCTCCAATGAACGAGATGCCCACAAATCGAGCGATTAAACCTTCTTACAGTTAGGATCGTTTTAAACCTCCCACTGTGGTAGCCAGATTGTTCGCGGTGAAAGTTGTTGTTTTCATTGAATTCATTGTCTCCTTAAGCAACTGTTTTTCGGTTACAAAAGATCCGATCTTTTTATAAGATCCGGTTACAACGAGATCAAAGAAAGAAAAAATAATAAAAATTACAACTTTCCTTTTTTGAACAGATCGCAAGATCCTGTTTTACGGTCTCTTGTTTTTGTGGGTTCTTTGTCTGCGCCGGGGTTAATCCGTAGACCACCACGTGATCTAGATCCGGTCGGATCTACACAGTATAACGGATATTATTTCACCAAGGAAATAATAGCCGGGGGGATTAGTTCACCAAGAAAATAATCGCCCGAAGTAATCAAAATTGACCAAGCGAAATCGATACTCTTCTCGGGATCAAAGACCAAGCTTTGATCCGGAGGATGACTGTGTAGATTTGAGATCCGACCCCTCTCGAACTCCTGCCTTATTTGGCGTGGACGATCGCCGAGCACCGGATCTGAAAGAGCAAGTCCTCAAAGTCCCAAAGCTTCAATCTTTTTTAGTTTTGAGCCTTGAATCCAGCAGAGCTTCGCCTCCAAAATTTCCAACCTCTCAAAAATGAGCCTTCAAGTCCTATTTATAGGCACTCAAGGCTATGCCTTGGCCTAAGTGGCCGATGCACCTAGCCAGCAAAAGTTGGCCGAGGCACCTAGCCACCAAAAGGTGGCCGAGGCACCTAGCCACCAAAAGGTGGCTCGGTTTTGGCCGAGTCCTCCAAATGTTGGTTTTTTTGTTTTCCGGTTTATCCGAAGTCTGATTTGTTGATCTGAACTTTGATTTGGTAGTCCGGATCCTGATTTGGTAGTAAATCCGTTTCGGTGTTCGAGTTTGAGTTCGGATCCTGATTTGGCGGTAAATCCGCTTCGGTTGTTCGAGTTTGAGTTCGGATCCTAATTTGGCAGTAAATCTGCTTCATTACGTCTCACTTGGCTTCGATATTGTGGTTTAATGATCATTCTTGGATTCATCGCCCGATGGTCCGTTGGTTTGTCGAATCATCGTGCCGAGCTGTGTTAAGGGACCTATAAGCAGTTTTATACGCCTACATCTATATCATGTTTTGGACAATTTTCGAGAGGAATAATGCGGCCACCCCTAGTGTTATCATCATTGGTGGGTCCACCCCCAGCGTCGTTATTTTTAGTGGGACCACCCCCCGTGTTGTGTTCATCCACATCTGAATCGCTACCTGTTTGGTTAGCAGTGCTGTGACGGATGGACTCACCTAGCTGATTCGACATAGCTCGGATTT
The DNA here is from genome assembly GCA_022839385.1 of Asparagus kiusianus. Lineage (NCBI taxonomy): Eukaryota > Viridiplantae > Streptophyta > Magnoliopsida > Asparagales > Asparagaceae > Asparagus > Asparagus kiusianus. Next base: position 589,125 of record BQKN01065883.1, on the reverse strand, counting down.
GTTGGTCGTGCATTTGTCTCATCTCCTGCATAGCCATTTCCACTTCGATCTTGAATGCTTCTTTCTGCTTGGCTAAAGCATCCTCAATCATTTTGGCTACTTCATCGGTGTTGATCATAAACACCTCATAAGATTTTCTAGGGCTGGATACAGTGGTTTCTGAAGCGACTGCCGAGCAAGCGTCTGACGTTTTATCGTCCGAGGATAGTCCCCTGGTCATCCTCTAATAGTCTCTACGTCTAGTAGTCCCTGCACGTAGCCGAGTTAGACGATGTGACATGAGGGGGTCCGAATCAGAAGGTCGGGTAGATTTCCTCTTATCAGTCACGTTGGTGATGACTACGGATTGTTCAGGCCCGACGGCTTCTAATTGAAGCCGAGACATTAGTTGGGCTATCCCCGAATTGACTCTTTTTCCTGGGGAGAAATCAGAGTTAGAAGTAATCGGAGACTTCCCCTTATCGACCATATTGATGGTGAATGCTGGGAGTTCGTCATCTCGATTGGCTGATCGCCTCTTGCTAAAACGCCTTGATTTAGGTTTCAATGCTTCTGCGGAGATACTCTTGAATATCGAGACCCTCCGCGGAGCGGTCTTGGGGTAGCTACATATTGATAATACTGTCCTGATTAGTTTGGTACACGGACAGTGAAAGTCCGCTTTCCGGGTACCTCTCTTTCAAAATTTATTCGTACCCCCAGTCCGATAGTACAACTCATCGACATTACGGTCAGAGCAACCTATCGGCTGTTTACATGAATTCTCAGGTATAACGCGTTCATCTGTCTGACGTATTTTCCTCTGAGTAAACATCACCTTGTTGGTATCTACAGGAGTCACACGTTTGGAATCACACTTTTGTGAGGGTAAAACCTTAACGGGCTCCTGGTTTTTTGCACGCACCCCCAATCGTGTTGCAGAAATCAACTTGTTAGGAGGTCGCGTACTACCCCCAGTCTGGATGTTTGCTCGGGGTTCCTTCAATGGTCCCAAGCATTCCTTAATAGGTGCCTTGCCTCAATCCTCGGGTAGAGAGCTAATTTGATCCTTTAATGAGATTCTAGATTTGGAGAGACCCATGTTGTCATAGGGCTTCACCGGAAGTGCGGGAGCAGGATCTGGAGTTGGCGAAGGCCAGAGAGCAACGTCGCCTGCTTTTGCCTTAGGCGCTGATTTGGTTTTTAGCATCCATACTTGTTTGGATCTCGGCGATCTCTTAACTACCTCGACCTTTTGCATTTCTTGTGCTTTTCGCACAAGGATCCGGGCATACACAAGCAAGGCGCGACGCTTCTGGATTCTCTCCTCGAGAGTAGAGTGGGTTTGTTTGACACGAACTCATTCGTTAATCGAAGGTCGGGAGGAGGATCCCGATGCCGGTCGTGGCGATAGATTAGCCACTTGGCGTTTTCTGAACTCTAGATCTGCTTGGTAACGGAGTCCATCCACCTAATCCAAAGCCTTGGCGAATTTGCACACGTGGTGTTGACGGCATCTTTGACGAGCCCTTTTCGTCAGCACTGGTGCACTTTCAATAGGCAACTCCCTGACTTTCGAGGAGTTGTCACGAACGTTGGATCTGGTTTCTCTGGAAGCCGGAGAGGAATCTTCCACTGCATTCGGGTTCAAATCGCCAGCCTTGGTTTTTGGATCTAAAGTCACATTTTTTGCGGTAGCGGTTTTCCTGTGTTTGCAAGAAGGAGATCTAGAAGAGGAGGAAGAGATATACCCATCGAATTTTTGCTGGTCGAATTCGTATTCGACCTCTTCAAACATCGGGATCTTGATTGTCGGCTGCGGCACGACAGCCTCGGCAGCGAGGCTGTTGGCTCCCACTGTGGTCGCCAGCTTGTTTGCGGAGAAAATTGATTGTTTCGTTGCGGGATTCATTACAAACTTCATACGTTTACAACGAATACAAAAATTAGTCTTTTTATAAGACCTTTACACAATGAAAACAAAACAAAAGTACAATTCTCTTCAAACAGCGTAGAGATCGTTTATCGGTCTTCTGCTTGCGTGGGATCTTAGCCTGTGACGGGGATGTTGATATCTGTGGACCACCGTTGATCAGATCTGATTGCTAAAAAATCAGGCAGAGCTTCGTTGATTCGCGAAGGAATCAAGAAACCGTAGTGCTTATCTCGACAACGGCGAGATAATTGCTCTTCTTAAGATTATCGCAACGCGATAATCTTAAGGAACGAACCCGGGGAACTATAGATCTGACGAGCTCCTCTTCTTTATACCGACGAACTCGATCAGATCTCTACTCTTTCTCCTATCTGAAATGTGTGCACTTTTGATCTTCAATCCGGCAAGGCTTCGCCAACGCTCGAGAATTCTAGCTCTCTAAAAAATGAAGGTCCAGGGGCTGTATTTATAGGCTCTGGGGAATCCAGGCGGTTAACATCGAAAACGGTTTAAAACAGCCAAGAACATCCAAGAACAGCATTCTGGGGGTTGTGGACACCCCTGGGTGTCTCGGCCATAGCCGAGACACTTGTGAGTGTCTCGGGTATTTTGATTATAACTTTCTCATATGATCTATAAATAACCTGATCAAAGATGCATTGGAAAGCTGACAAAGAGATCTACAACTTTTATATTTTGAGTTTCTTCAGATTCGAATCAGATCATGGTCAAAAAAGCTTCACAAGGTCTGAGACACCTTTGAATGTCTCGGCCATGGCCGAGACACTTGTGAGTGTCTCGGGTATTTTGATCATTACTTTCTCATATGATCTCCAAATGACTTGATACAAGATGCATTGGAAAGAGAACAAATAGATCTACAACTTTTATGTTTTAAGTTTCTTCAGATTCGAATCGGATCATGGTCAAAACAGCTCCACAATGTCCGAGACACCTTTGGGTGTCTCGGCCATGGCCGAGATACTTGTGAGTGTCTCGGGTATTTTGATCATAACTTTCTCATATGATCTCCAAATGACCTAATCCAAGAAGCATTGGAAATTTGATAAAGGGATCTATAACTTTTATGTTTTGAGTTTCTTCAGATTCGAATCGAATCATGTGTTGACCCTATAGTTTTGATGATGATTTAGCAAACAATTCATTACTAATAAACTCTCTAGTGTTTTTGTGTTTATAGTTTCTTTTCTGGTATTTCAACATAGGTCAATCAAGCGTTAAAGATTCAAGTTCTCTTGTGTGGTTCTACCTAGGTATATATGTTGAGTTTACCTACATATATTGTATGATTATATTCAAGCTCAATATATATATATACACTTAACACGATTTTTGACGTTTTCTATCATATAGATGATTTTTTCATTAAACGTTGTTAAAATATCTTTATCTCTTGTTTACAGCTCTTTCATACTTCACTATATACATATAATATATGCACAATATATACATGTATATTTACAAGTCTGAATCAAATTTCACTTTCTCAAAAATACAGGTTTTTCTAAGCTGTTTTCAAAAACAGGGAGTTTTAACAAACGAAAAATGATTTTCCAAAAATTCCTTTTCAAACATGTCTATTTCATCATTTATAAACTTTCCCCAAAGTTTCACTAATTTTGGATATGATCTGATATTTTTAACGAATTTACAAAACTCCCAAAAACCTGTCAGTTTTCATATATCAGAAACCGATACGGTCGACCGACAGACAGTCTGTTTCTAAGAAAGTTTTCCAGAGTTTTCCGGTCGACCGATATTTTCGTCGGTCGCCCGAAATTTGCATTCGGTCGACCGAAATTTACGTCGGTTGACCGCCAGCTTTAAAACTCTATTTCTTCTGTTTTTTGAACTAATCGGTCGACCGTACCGGTCGACCGACGCGTTGCCAGGTTGAGCCTAACGGCTAGTTTTTCAAATGGTTTTTTGGTCTTTTTACACTCTTTCAGCTGTTGCATTGGGGTGCTATATATACCCCATTGCTGCTCTTCTTCAAGACCAATCCAAGAAATCCAAGTTTATTGTTTTACAAGATATTAATCACGTTTAAGAGCTGTTTAAATAGTTGTTTCGTTAATCAGTTTTCAAGAGGAGTTTTTCTACAGCAAGAAGAGGCTTTCATCTTCATTTCTTCAGTTCTTCTTGTTCATTGAGAAGTCTTTCTAAACTCCTTTCCATATTGTTTATTATTTCACTTTCATTTGATTAACTGTTTTTCATTGAGTTATTTATTGAGTTTCATTCACTGTTATCACACACACTTATTGAGCTTAATATTTTCATATTATATATTGTGGTTGTGGGGTGTGATTTAGTGAGTGTGAGCTTCATTGTGTTCTCACTTGTATTTGAGGACAAATCATTATATTTAACCTTTATTTGTGATATCACTTGTAATACACTTGTACACCGAGAGAAGTGTGAGGAGAGAGAGATGGGGTCAAATCCAAGAGGAGTGGCGTCGATTGACGAACCTAGGGAGAGGTTGTAATCGAGCACTTGAGGAGGAGGACACGGGATAGATTCCTACACTTAGTGTGTAAAGTGTGATTGAGAGTGATTGTGTAGTGTGAGAGTTTTCGGTGAACTTGTAAACCAAGTGTGTAGAAGTTCCGGCTTCTAAACCGGATTGTGATAGTGGATATCTCCTCGAGGTGAGGAGCGGGGACGTAGGTCGTGGGGACCGAACCTCGTGAACATATCGTGTGTTTGTGTTTTGTTTGTCTCATAATTACTTGTGCATAGTCTTATTGTTCTTTTGCTCATATCTATCTCTTGCAAGAACATATTGTTCAACATAATTTTAAATTAGCCGTTAATTGGAATTAGATTAGCATAAGACCCTAATCACCCCCCTTCTAGGGTCTAACAATTGGTATCAGAGCTTGGTGCTCTTTGATTTAAGAACTAACCGCCTTGAGTTAAAGATCCAAGTTTTTGTATTTGTACTAATCTAATTTTAATTATATTGTATCTCTTGCATTTCATCATTATGGATATGAATGATTCATCTTGCTTAGGATATGCTATTGATATTGCTCCTCGTTTGGATATTTTTCCCTATGCTCAATGGCGTATTAGATTCAAACTTTTCGTTCAATCTAATCAATTTGATTTGTGGGAAATTATTGAAAATGGCTATGTTGTTCCCATTATGGAAAAATCCAAATGGAGTAAGAATGATAAAAGATTGTTTAATATGAACAAGCTTTTGTTATAATATTTGATTGATGCTTTTCACTCATCGTTTTCTAACAAATTAGCTAATTTTGATAGTGCTCATGTTTTATGGAAACTAATTGAAGCACATGAAGGGAAATTAGAGGCTATTCAACAAGCGTTGGAAAATCCCGCTTTGAGTTCTAAAGAAGCCCCATCTCCATGAACAATACCACTAGGTGATAACCCTAGTGAGGTATGCAAGCTTGATAACGATGATACTATTACTTTTGATGAACTTGCTCTTGAATTTGAAAAATTACATAATTGCTATATTGATGTCAAGAGTAAGTACACAAATATGAAATCCATTCATGAAACTCTAGCAACTAAGTTTAATTTCATTGCAAATGAAAATATTATTCTTAAAGAATGCAATGAAAATTTGAAAATTGAAAATGCTAGTTTGCTTCATGAAAAACGTGATGCTATGTTAGAAGTAGAAAAATTGAAATCTATGATGAGTAATCTTGTTTATCCTACTTCTAGTAACAATGCTTGTATGCACAATGATGAGTTGAATCAAATGAGAAAAAGAATATCTACTTTAGATTCAACTCTAAACACTTGTATTGATAATAATAAAAAGCTTATGGACCTATGTGCAAAGTTTAATATTAAATCTCCTAAGAAACCTATTCACTATGCACATATGTATGACAAAATTTAAAAATGTTCTATTTGCGGTCTTAAGGGCCATTTAGCTCAATTTTGTCATAATGCACCAAAAATTGATAAGCCTATACATGATTATGCATCCCATCAAGCTTCATCATCACATACACATGTACACACACATAGTGCAAATCATAAATATGCTCATGTGTACAAATGTGATTTTTGTGGTCGTTTTGGTCATTTGACCATGTTTTGTTTTGATTTGAAAAGAAATTCTCGTTTGCAAAATAATTACAAAGGAAAATTTATTTTTGCAAACAAACCACGTGCATTTCATTTTGGTCAACGCAAACCATTCAAACCTCTACATTGCACAAATTGCAATCGTATGGGTCATGTTTATAATTTTTGCTTTGACCGTATCGGTGCACAAAATACGCCTAAGAGGGTTCATAAGGCCTTGAATTTGAATGATAGGGGTCATGTCCCAAGTTCTAGTGGTACCAAAATGATTTGGGTACCAAAGTGATTTTTATACCATTTTTGTGTTTACATAGTTTTGGTTTTTGTCTTTGTTTTGAATATGTGATTTTTGATTTTTAATGACAAATTATTCTTATTTGGTAAAATAAACTATTTATATATTTTTATTAGACAAAATCATTTATATATTTGTTATAAAATATCTGGTATACTATAAAGTTCTTTTTGGTTTAATTTGTTTTAGTTTAGAAAATTGAGTTTTTGAGCTTTTAATGAGAAATTGTACTCTTTGTACCAAATAAATTAATTATATATTTTTATATAATTTAAAACACTCATGTATATCTTATCAAACTTTGAGTTTTCTATAAAACAAATTTTCCAAGTCAAAAATATCTCAAAATCACCTTTTAATCTTTACCTGCTGTTTAACTTCTTTCGGTCGACCGACCCGGTCGACCGACTATGTGTCTGTAATCGATTCGGTCGACCGAGTCGGTCGACCGATATATGTTTTACTACAGCAGTTTGGAATTTTTATCGGGTTTCGGTTTTATTTTTTGAGATTCGTTTTGGACCCGAACTCAACATCACCCTTGATCTATTTCTCAGTTAATCCTAGCCGTTGCTCCATTCTCTCATAACACCCGACCCTTCGTTTCCTTTCTCCCATCGTGAAATCGAAAAATAGGGTTTCCGTTTTCGGTCGCCCCCTTCGTTTCGACCGTTGGTACCTTGAATCGGCTCTCATCAGTTTTTTTGTGGGTAATCTCTTCTTTATCTCTTGATTTCTGAGTTCTTAAGTTTATACTCTCTTCTAGGGTTTTTGATTTAGGGCAGTTTGTTAATTTGTTATACACTTTTTGCTGTTTTGATTACAGGTTTTTGATAAATCTCTTTAATCTCTTCTAAAACCTAACTTATCATGCCTCCCAAACCCCCCAAAAAGAGATCAAAACCCGAAGCTAGTTCCTCTACCCCTAAAGCTTCACATTATGAAGATTATCTACTTTTCAAATCTCTTGTTAGGAAATATAGGGAGTTATGTAAATTGAAGATTATTCCTACAAGATATATCAAATACCCTGAGCTGTTTATATACAACACTGAATCTATCCTTCGCAACGTGGGGTTAGATAGTTTGTTAGATGAGAAACTCAAAGTTCCCTACTATCCCTTCTTGGTTTATCTGTTTTATGCAAATTTGTCCACATCATCTTCAGCTGATGGTAGTTTGACCATCACTTCCTCTGTCAAAAACATTGCTATAAACTTTTCTGCTAACGAACTTGCTGAGATTCTTAATATCCCAACAAGTGACGTTAGTCTCATGTCTGTTAATGTTGGCAATCCTGATATTAATCCACTCTTGTTTAAACCTAATTGCACTTACCCCATGAACAACAATTCTCTTAATCCTAATGCAAGACTCATTGCCAGGATTGTTGCTCAGAATTTAATTCCTAAAACTGGTAGCTTTGATCATTTTACTTCTGACAAAATTAATGCTGTCTATGCCATTTTTGCCAAAATCAAAGTGGATTGGGCAACTGTTTTTATCAATAATATGGCATCAAAGCATACCAAGTTTCTTCCCTTTGGTTCGTTTCACACCCACATCTTCCAACACTTCAATGTTGATCTTACAAATGAACCTAAGGTTGAATCCAAAAGAGACTTCTTTGATAAGGTCTCTCTTTCCAGAATGCAAATAGCCCTTGACTCCACTCCATCATCATTATCTCGTTCCCAGTCTAGAGCTTCCTCCTCATCCACCTCTGATATTTGTGATCGACTGGATCGGCTTGAGACTCAGGTCTCAAACATTCAGAAGGATGTCTCATCTATCCAGAGTGACATTAGGACCGTTCTTTCATATCAGCGTCAGCTTCTAAAGATTCCAGATCCCTCCTCTAGTACTGAGTCTAATTCTGAAGAGGCTCCTGCTGATGGATCAGGATCTTCAGATGGTAACGGTGGTGATGATAGTGATGATGATGGCAAGGGAGATGGTGACAGTGATGGTGGTGACGAACTGAGTTCCTTTTTGTGATGCTTACATTTGTTTTGACATTTTATGTTGGATTGTAAAACTTAATACTCTGTTTTATTTGAGTGTAATGACTCTATGGATTTATGTGTGTGGTGTGATATATTGTGGACAAATCTATGTTTATGCAAACTATGTCTTGGTATGTAGCAAATAAGTTGCTTATCATGAGTCTTTTGTATTGTTTAAGTTCAGTATTTTCATGTTGTTTAAGTTCAGTATTTTCATGCACACTTATGATGCTTTTGATGTTTTGTACTTTATTGTAATTGGTTTATTTCTTCTATGATCAATGTATATTTTCTGGTATGTGGAAAATAATTTGCTCCACAATAGATTCCTTGTTTTATGTATTGGTTGATATGCTTAGTTTGTTTAGCTCCTTTGCATTTCTCATATTCTGGTATGTAAAGTATTTATATTCATCTATTCTATTTGACAGGGGGAGCTTTTGACTTTTTTATATGTGCTCATAAACAGGGGGAGCAATGCTCCTATCTTTCATTTTCTCTTCCTTTTTTGATGTTGTCAAAGGGGGAGAAAAATCCACATATATATATAGTCCCTATATGATTTATATGCATTGATTTATATATAGATCATGTAAATGGTCATTTATTTATGTTTTGTCCATGTTTGGAACTATGTGGAATTATCAGTTTATTATGCTCATATTAAATTGTTTGCCATCATCAAAAAGGGGGAGATTGTTGACCCTATAGTTTTGATGATGATTTAGCAAACAATTCATTACTAATAAACTCTCTAGTGTTTTTGTGTTTATAGTTTCTTTTCAGGTATTTCAACACAGGTCAATCAAGCGTTAAAGATTCAAGTTCTCTTGTGTGGTTCTACCTAGGTATATATGTTGAGTTTACCTACATATATTGTATGATTATATTCAAGCTCAATATATATATATATATATACACTTAACACGATTTTTGACGTTTTCTATCATATAGATGATTTTTTCATTAAACGTTGTTAAAATATCTTTATCTCATGTTTACAGCTCTTTCATACTTCACTATATACATATAATATATGCAC